>VYXD01000359.1:667447-764402 GCA_013397195.1 Hylia prasina
GGACCCACACCTGCGGGACCGGCAGAGATTGAGCGCCCAGCCCGCCGGGGAAGCCGCTCCGCCACCCGGCCGCCCTCCCTCCCGGACCGCCCCTCTCACCTGGATCCGGGACTCGGGGATGTCGGTGAGGCCGGAGAGCTGCTCCCGCAGGACGATGCCGGGGTACGGCTCCTTCTCGAAGGCGCGGACCAGCAGCTCCAGCTGCGCCTTGCTGAAGGTGGTTCNCAGTGGAACGACACTGGCAGCTCCGTGCCTTAAGAGCCCTCCGCCCCGACCCTTAGCGACCCCCACCCACCCGGGCCGGCCCCGCCGGGGCTCCGAGGGTGACTCAGAGCCGTCTTCCACACCTCCATTGTCATCCCATCACCAAAATACACATAATGAGGGCTCGCCCCATCCAAGGAGCCGAAGTGTCTCCCAGCGAAGTCCGCGCTGCTGCCACCAACCCATCCACCTTTCTTTAATCCAAATGTAGACCGAATAATTTAATGAAGAAATCTTACACCTTTGCTTCAGCTCCCTGAGGGAGCTCCCCTTCTCTCTGCACTGCCTGGAGTTCTGCTGGAAATCCGGTGGTCACCCAATGCAAGGAGACCTCTATACCACCTTTCTCCTAAAGGTAAACCATCCAAGCTCTTACTGCACCCAGGTGACGAGTCCTTGTCTTCCCCATTTGGTTACCCTACTCTTTTTCCCATCCATGGGACATTTATCATCAGCTTTACTGCAGGAAACAAAATGCTGGTGGCTTTACTAGACATTGCATCAACACCCAATGTTCACAGTCAAGGACAAAACCTCCCGCAGCACACTCTAAAGTCACCCAGGTCAGACGGAGCAGTCTCTCTCTGGAGTGCATGCTGAAGAGCTCAGCAAAACGTCTTCCTTTCCTGGGGCAGCTTTTTTTTCCCTCCAGACAGCTCTGCTCATCCAAGTCAGGTACAGAACAAGCAAGGTCCATGCTATCAGCCCAAGGTGAAATCACGAACAACATATTAATTCAAAAAAGTGGCCAGAAATATCATTTAAGAGAGCCAGGAGTGACATAAGGGATTTACAGGGAGCAACAGTTGCAATACTGAAAAGGATTAGATGTTAGAAGAGAAGCAAATCAATTAGTCAGTATAATAATTTGTCAAATGTTACAATTAATGGCTATCACTGAAGGTGTTCAAGAACAGCAGCATCATTACATCATGTGTTTATCATCTCAACATGTTCCCATTCGTCTTTCAAATCTGGGACCCACTCCAGCTTGCTGTGAAGCTGAAGGGTACAGGGACAAAGTTTGTGCCAGCTGGTACACACTGTTTGCATTCTGTAAGGACCAGTGCACCTACCATCCATGCTGCCACTTCTGGGTTGAACTGCACAAGGGTTTTAACATTACACACACTATCACGGTGCTTCACAATAAAAAATTAATGTCCTACCACACAGGGATGGAAGTCAGCTCCTGTGGGTCTAGTACTCTGGAGACTGGATTCCTTTAGCAGCTCAGTCCATAAGGCAAGGTAAATGCCCTCAGAAACCACTACATCTAAATAATATTTTCAAGCAGAACTGCGTAGAAGACATTGAGAATTTCAGAGGGATGACAGCAGCAAGTAGTTCAAAACATCTGGAAACAACAGCTTGAAGCAATTTCTCAGTATTTCTCCCCTTTCTTCTCTGCCTTAGCATCCCCATAAGCCTGAACTGTCATAGCACAAAACCATGCCACACGATTTCTTTTCTCCTATTCAGCTGCAGAATAGTTTGGAGCTTTTCCTGTCCATGTAAGCAGTAAAATGTGTATTTAAGCAAGAATTGTTCTATGGGAGAAAAGAAAAAAATACATCAGGTGGAAAATGGTTCAGCAGTTCTAGGTAGAGTCAAGGGGTGTTTCTAATCCTTCAGGTTTATTTAACTTCTGTTATTCAGATACATATGAAGGTAGGCGTGGATGAAGGCTCAGACACAATAAGCAGACTTACAAAACTTGGGGGCATAGTTTTCTTTACTGTGTTCAATACAGCAAATTCACCTTCAGCTATTGATTCTTGTTCTAAGCATGCAGTGTTCAACACTAGCTGCTTTGATAACCCCACAGGGCTTTGCACAGTCATGCACAAACTATCTCCAGTGCACTCTTGGCTCCAAAGCTCATGCAGCTGCTCCTTCCAAAAAAGCTGGTTTGTTTTTTGGTGGTTTGTTGGTTTTATTTTTTTTTTCCAGTTTAGTTTTTGGCAAGCTTTATTCAAGCATCAGCATGGGATAGGGATGCACAGGGGCAAAGGGTAAGAGAGAATTGGGGACCCTCAATTTGAACAGGCTCAGTAAAGTATGGAATTGCACATGACCTTTCCATGTCTGCAATTCCAATACAACTGTCCATGGGGTACAAGGTACACTGGATCAAGGATACCAAGGATGTTTGCAGGGTACAAAAAGAGATTACTCATTCAGTCTGGACAGAGGGAATGCTAGAATGCTTAATTTTTCTTTCTGGATTTCCAGTTTTCATGGCAGAAAATACCATCTCATGGGACTAACTACAACACAAAGCTGCCTCTGTAGGCAGCCTGCAATATTGAGCTCAAAAGGACAGGGAAACCACCTCCTCCAGCACACACATACACACCTTATAGACACAGACAGTGCAGAAGAGATAAGAAGGAGCCAGCAGAGGCTTGCACAGACTTGTACTGCTTGCTAACATTGACTGTCCATCACTACTAGCTGGGCTCAAATAGAACACGCTTTTGTTAACATCCCCTAGCTATAGAGAGAGCAGTTCACACTTCCCGGAGTTATTGTTTGAGGCACTCTGCCGGGCAGCCTCTTTACACCCTTCATTTTCAGAGATTTTCTTTGCAATGCTAATTGATAGAGATTGTGAGTTTTGTTTTTAAATCAGATTCCAGGAAAGAAGATGACAGTCATGACAATCGTTGCCTCCTCCTCCTCCTTTTCCTCGTTTTCTACTGAGGCATATGGATTTGGCCTAACATAAGGGCTGACTTCTGCCACAGCTGCAGTTTGACCATACACTAATCCATCAAGAACACTGACCAGCCCTTGCTGCCCGTGTTCCCTTGGCATCCTCATGCTGTTGCATGCCAGTGATAATCAAAACAACTGCTTGTGAGCTCCTGTGTCTCCTCTCTGAATTCTATCAGGAAAATGGTATTTTGACCCCTACTTTTGATTCACTTCACAAATAGAGAAATGGGAAGTGTGAGAAAAGAAACAGGAATACCCAAAGCAGCATGCTTAACAGAACCAGCATCTCTTTGGTTCATACATTGTCTTCAGACTTCCACAAAAATCCACGGAATTTTGTTATAGGTTTAAGTAGAATCCAAATGTGGAAACCCACTCTGCCAAGGTTCCTACATGCCACTTGTGATACAAGTGTCTCTACAGAGGAATCCAAATCACAGGTGGGATATGCTGAGAATAGAACAGAAATGAAGTATAGGTAAGTAAAGTGAATTTAGAAGCAACAACACAATTATGAGACAAGGACTAGCCACAGTGCTCTTTCAAATGGTTCTCTAAAAAAGGTTTGCATCTATCCTATGCAGGGCACTGGAAACTGTTGTTCTCTCCCTCCAGAGCTGCCATCATGTCAGGAGTTGCAGGGGTGGCACCAAAGTCAGGCTAGCGTTAATGGTATGCTGAATCACCCAGTGCAGCAGGGCTCTGTCACCAGGCGCCTGCCTGGGGAGTCTGCAAACACCCTTCAGAAATCCCTACATCAAACATTTTCTAGGGCAGTACAATGCTATTGATGTTTGAGCAGAACTTTCATCCTGAAGAAGGCAAGATCAATTTCACTAGTTGGTCTTCAGACATTAACACCTCATAAAAAGGATGCTCATGCCCCCCTTATCTGGAATGTGTTGTTAATTATCTTCTGGTACACCTTTTGCAGCCCATTACTTACCAGTCAACAGTGCTTTAATTATGGGCTTGGCAGTAACAGGCAGCTCTTACATCATTGAAATAAAAATGCCAGAAAGCAACCCCGGAGAATTGCAAAGAGATTTCATGTTCAAATGGAAAACAGTGGAATTCAGCAAAGAGCCATGGATTCTCATTCACAAAGACTTCATACCATGAGCAGTAGTCTCATGGCCAGGGGCACCCAGGAACCCTCCAGAGAACATGAGCAGACAAGTTGGTTGTGCTCTCACCTGTTCCTCAGGGAAAGGAGCACTTCCAGCAGCGCCACTTACTTTGAAAAGCAGTTCAGTGTCCAAACATGTCCAGTTCCATGGTGCAGGATAAGCAGGATGGAGGCACATTTTGCACCTTGAGCAAAAAGAAGGTAAAATTTATGACAGTCCTTGCTTTTCAAGAGCATTCATTCCCCAGTCCAGAACTGGCTCTTGAGAGAGCTGTCACCTGCCCTGAACTGTTCCTTACACCAAAGACCTTTGTTATACCAAAGCATTGCTCTAGCCTTTTCTCCTACCAGAAATAAATGTTGCTTCTAATGCTTGAATGTGGAGGCAAAAAATATTGCTGAAAACACCATGCACTTTTGGGACATAACAGTCTTGCTCTTAGATCACACTAAAATCTATAGATTTCAAGGCAAAAAGAGGCATTAGGCCAGTTTGAGATAACTTGGAATAATCTCACACTTCATTATTTCTTATATTTATCTCTAAATAATTTATGGAACTGATTGTAATGCTCTGAAATCCAGGATAACAATAAAAAAGGTCCGCACCTACCAGACCAAATGTCTGTCTCACCTGATATTTAACTCTTCACCAATGAAAAAAACTGGAAGGTAGGAATCCCTAGCCAACTCTGTAAATGGTAATACTGGTACTTTTATTTGGAATGATTAATATGGTTTCCTTTAAATGTAGTGGTATTTCATGTCTACTACAGTCAGGCTCACAGGCTACATTACTTTATGGTAACCCTTTTCCCTGTACTCTGTGACATCTTCCTTGCCTCCTTTCCTTTGTAAGAAAGTGTCTGTCATGGTCCTCACCCATGCTGTTTGTGTAACTGCAGTATATCCTGTGACTGATCAGCTCCAGAGGCACTACTGGACTCTTTGCAGCTGAGAGGATCAGACCTATGAACTACAGACATTTTAGGAAGAGGACTATCTTCTTGTGCTGACAGAATTAAGCAGACTCACATGATACTATAGAAATACAAGAAATCTCAACATCATAGTCTGCTGAACTTGATTATGATAACTAGTCACCTAAAGACGAGTGAATTTGGCCTTAAGGCTAGTCTGCTGGGACTGGAGACAAGTTGTCTGGAGTCTTCTCCCTGTTTAAAGAACTATTGCTCTACCCTCCCTTGTCAATCCTATTCCTCCTCATCTCCCAAATAACATCCCCACCCATGTGTCTGTAGTGAAACATGCTTCCCACCTATCTCACCCATCTGTGAGTGACCCCATTTCTTTGCTAGATCTGTGCTGACTTTTTTCTACTGAGCTCCATTTTTCCATCACAATAATCCTGCTCCAGACACATAGGAAAAAATACTCAGGACTAGAAAACTGTATCAATTATCAATTATCAATTGGCATGACTTGTTCACTAACTGTCCAGCACAAAAAAGATCCACTAGTTGTTCCCAATGAACCCTCAAGAACAGTAAACTAAATGGAAGCCTTTTCTTTTTCTCAACACTGCACTCTGTTTACTGGCATACGACTTGGCTACATAAGGCACTGTCTTTCCAAATACGAAGCAGTAATAAAGACTTAGGAATTCCTTCAGAGAGAAAGAAGAAATAGTGTCAGATACCAAACACCGTGTATTAAAATACACATGCACTGTCATGAAGTGGTTAAATGACAGAACAAGGTATCCAAATGCTGAGGGTTTGCTGGAGATTTACTGCCTTCATCCTTTTAGAACCACTGTATGTGCTGTAGGATGCTGGTGTGCAGAGTCATGACCCTGGATCTGTATGAAATACACTTTTGATTAGTCTAAGCTACTCAGGTTTTTCCAATATGACCAATATGAATAAGGCTGTCTAGTCACAATTTATCCTTGCAAAGTACATTGTTTTATTAAATACCCTCCCCAAATGACATAATTTTTTTTTTGCTCCCATACCTTCAAAAAATCTTCTCAAATACTTGTAGTTCAATCCAACTTTTAAAATTCCACCAAATCCATCTGGCATAAATCCAACATTTAGAAACTGAGATTTCAAATGGATGTTACTTGTTAATATTTCATTTTCTAAAGCTACCTCACATAATTTAAAAAAAAAAGATATCAGAGATGTCCACAAAATATTTTTAGTAGGACTCACGTTACTGACTTCCAGCAGATATGGGTAAAAAACAAACAGAGAACTGTAAACTGTGCAACTGTGGTCAAAACTGAAACTCTCTGTGCAACCTGGACTTCAAACTCCTGAGCCTAGGCTGTCTCTTTACAAAGGCTTATTAAGGCAGTGTTGGTGGAAGCACATCATGGTAAAGGTGGCTGTTTCACCTTCCTTTCCCTTTTTAATGAGAGAAAAACCCCCACTGTGATATTGTTAGGATAAGTATATGGAACTCTGACATGAATTGTCCTCTGAAGTGCACAAACTGGGTTTGTAATAAAATCGATGAGAACTCCAAATGTTTATAACTGAAAGGTGTTACCTAGTTCTTAATCTTTATAAAGAATAAAGTATTTGGCTGGGACCTTTATAGCTGACAATCTCCAAGACTTGAATTATGCTCATAATTGTGTTTAAAATTAAATAGAAGTAGTTTTATCAAACACCCACGGAAACCAATGACAAACGAGAAGGATACAACAGATAGACACAAAAGTTTACTCACTTCAAGTTGCAAAGACTATTCACTATAGCAACAAACAGAATTACTATAGTACGTTGTTATTTCTTACGTACATCTCATTACACTCAGCATATCCTCTAAGTATGGGAATCTGCTGAAAATCTTGTCCATTAACCTCAAAAATGTAATGCTTGTCAAACTGCAACATGAAATATTTTAAAAGACTGTACTTTTCTTTAGCTTCTCTAATATTAGAACTAAAAGATTAAGGTGATACAATTCTGAGTGTCCAATCAAAATTAAAAGTGGCAGGGGAATAGTCAGGTTAACTAGCTGCATTAGGAACCAGACCTTGCTTTCAGGGGTTTAATTATAGCATTGTGCCATTTAGCTCTGATTAAAAAAAAAAAGTCCTGTTGATAATTCTTTTTCCTTAGGTACCTTTCCCTGAATGCATCCCATCTCTTTTATACCAGCTTCAAATCCACTTGAAAATTTGCTCCAGTTTATTTCCAAGCAACTTCCTAAGAAAAGCCCAATCCCTAAATCCTTACTTATACAGAAAGTTACTGTTTAAACAAGTCACATCACTGACTCTAGCATGATGATGCATGCAATAAAATTTGTTCTGAATTTGACTAATCCTCCCACCCCCTCCTCCTTTTTTTTCTTTTTTTAAAGGAATTTTAAACGACAGAGAAGAGCTAACGTGTCTCTATCTATTCTCTGGCATCCACCTAGAACACCAAACAAAAGAGGCCGACTACCTGGCAAATACCCTTTGTACTTCCCGATGGAAGTGAGATAGCCAATATCTCTAAGTTAGAGATAGCAAATGTTTCCAAACTGAAGAGGGAACAATTTTCTCCACTAGTAGGTGCAACAGGAACTTTAATATTTGAAAATTGAAGAGGGTTACCTATTGATGTAAACAGCATGTGAAATGAGCCAGTTCTGTCTCAGGGACTAAGCAGAAAGAATCCATCTGGTTGTTTCAGTAGCATTAATCCATCTCAGTGTACACATCTAGGCACTGTGGAGACTTCGGGACCCCCTGGATACAGCTTCAGTGAAAAAAAAATTAAAAATGAATGTAGCTGTCTTTGACACCTCAAAGAGGATCTTGTGTCCCATCCTCATGGCAGTACGTAGTTACTTTGCCTGTTGATTTCATAAAGAACATCTCATTCAGTTTTGGATTCTTAATAAATATAATTTGGGTTCTTAATAAATATCTTTTCTATGGCCTCGACTCCTATCAGAACAGACTGAGTTTAGCAATCTGTGCAGCCTGCAGTAGGGTGCAGCTGGGTTAGCTCATCTTCTCCAGGGCTTACAGTGCCTTGCCATGGGGCAAGCAGCTTGCTGTTTGCTCCCTACCATTATCTGCAGGTTCTCCAGCACAGGAAAGGCCTGAGAAAGGACAGGGAGCTGTGGCAATCCTGTTATGACTGACATGTGTGTTCCAAACTACAACATAAATCTGGCTTTGGTAAGCATGGCCAGAGCTGCCTGCTGCCTGCACGCAGCCTTGGTGGTGTTCTGGGGCGTGGCATGCTGCTGAGAGCTGCCAATTCATAACAGCACACCATTCACTCACATATTGGCACTGATTAGGATAAAAGGAAAGGAAATCAAAGTAGAAATGTCAGAAGTTATGGTGAAATAGTTTCATTTCCTGTAAACTTAGCAAAGTGAATTTGTTATGCATTTTTTCAATAATTCACATAACAGTGTTTTGGGGTTTGTTGTTTCCAGTTTAGATTATGCTTGTCAATAAATGCAACTCACTGAAAAATAAAATTTTCAATGGTGAAGCCACAAAGAGAACCAATCTGTCAAAAATATGAGAGCAGAATTGCAAACCTTTGCAAAGTACAACAGGCCAAGCTTTTCAGCTACTCTGGGAAATGACTGCCTCAAAATTACCACTCTCAGCTGTATCTAACAACGCCTAAGAAACACAAGAAAGATTAACCACTGATAGCTGTGGACTTTCTGTTTTATGACACCTTCAAAGTAAGACAAAATGCCCCTCGAAAAGTATCCTGCAAGTAAGTGCAAGTCACCAACCTCTTCAGAGAAACAAGATAATATTTAATGACATGTGCTGGCCAGACTAGATGATGCTACAGGTCTTCTGGCTTTGAATTATTAAAACTGGAACTATATTCAGCTTCTTAAATACTCTAAAGACTCCTCTCTTTGTCAAGAGAAATAGCCTGTTTTAAAAAGTCACGTCAAAGACACTGCCTTGGATTAGAAATGGAATTTCTGAATGTCCAGCCCCCAAGAAAGGTCTGAGCAGGGAGTTATCTTCATTAACCATTTCACATTCAGGTCCAAGGCTGTTGAGATGCCCATGGCAGTCAACAGGGCATGCAGCGAGTGGGGGCTGCTGCCACGCCTGAAGCTGGAAGAACGTCACTTAATAAAAAGATATATCAATTAGTTTTGGCAACAGAGAAAGAAAAGTAAGCCAGCTCCCTGTCCTCTGCCCACGATGTCACAGTAGGGGCGGCCCTCGCTGGAGTGTGGCAGTACGGGTGACACGACAGCGTCTCTGACCCCTCCTGGCCACCAAGGCCAAGTCTAACCAGGCAAAAGCAGCAGCATCGCCGGGCTCTGACAGCCCGTGCCTTTGCTGTGCATCCACCGCCCTCTGCAGTCCCCGCCGCGCAGCAGCCCGTCCCTCCCTCCGGCCCCGAGCTGCTTTTGGACCGCATTCCCGGACACAGCCTTGCCTCACCCCCGGTGATGGTCCCGGTGCGGGGCAAGGCGGGCTCTCCTACCACAAAGCTCGGCTCATCTCGGCACCATCTTTGGACACGGCATTACAGGCAGGCAGAAGCAATTGGGTAGAATGTTATAAAGAGGAAGAAATTAACTAATGGGCTACAAAAAACCAAACCAACCCGAGGGGGGGAAAAAAAAAGAAAACGAAACCCACAAAAGATTTAATTTTAGAAATTTCTCCCAGATACTAAGACGTAAGTGGGGCCATGCACTCTTCTCTCCTACATCAGCAAAGCAACACAGGGAAATTTTTAAATTAGGTGTAATTGCACATAGCCAGCCTCACTGGGTTTTGTAGATGGGATTCCCAGCAACAGTTTTACCACAGCAAGAATTTTTTACCAAGCTCTCCTGAAATCTCAAACACCCCAGAAAAACTGGGGGAAAAAAGCACAAGCACCTCATTAACACATAATTAACAGAGCAGCGTGTTTAGCCTTGAGGCAAGGAGAGAGAAGACCATAGTCAATATTTTACAGTGTGTCTACACTGTCAGTCATGCCAAGCAAACAGGTAGCAAATGTCAAAGGAAAGCATAAACCCGCCCAACCCACTCCCCAACATTTCTACCCCTGAGCAGCTGTCCCAAGGCCCTGGTGACTCATCTCCGAGACCACATTCCCGAAAGGGCACAGAATAGAAAATGCTGGACTTAATAGGCTTAGAATCGCTAGTTTTCCAAAGGGAAAGTGCCCTGTACTGTTCCAGATCACGACTGAACTGCTCAGCGGTAGGAAGGTCAACAGCTGTTTGTTTTACCCCAGCGCCCGCAGTGTGCTGCGGCGGGGACAGCGCGCGTGTCCCAGTGACAGTCCTGCGCCCCCCGGGCGGCACCGGGACGCCCCGCGAGCGCCTCCGCCCGCGGCGCCGCTCGGTGCCACGAGAGGGCGCCCCGGGACCTGCGGCGCGGGCTGCCCCGGAGCCGGGGCCGCATCTCAGGCCGCGTCTGCTGCCATTGTCCCGCTTCCTGCATTTTGTCCGCCCCGAAGCAGAGCGCTGCAGTAAAGGAGCAAGGGATCAAGTGGAAAAGCTCACTCCAACTTCTGCGCTGTTCCACGCTGCGTTCGGTACAGAATCGCACAATCGATTATGTTGGAAAAGACCTCTGAGACCGAGTCCAATCTATGACTGAACACCTTGTCAACTAAACCATGGCATTGAGTGCCACATTCAGCCTTTTCTTAAACACCTCCAGGGACCGTGACAGCACCACCTCCCTGGGCAGCTCATTCTAATGTCTAATCACCCCAAACTTCCCCTAATGTGGTTCTGGACTATGTCCTCTTGTCTTCCACTGGCTGCCTGGGACAAGGGACCTATTCCCAGGCTACAGCCTCCTTTCAGGCAGTGATACAGAGTGATAAGGTTTCATCCGAGGCTCCTTTTCCTCAGGCTAAACAAAGCCAGCTCCCTCAGCTGCTCGTGCTGACCCACAGTACTTGTGTTCTAGGCGCTTCACCAGCCCTGCTGCCCTTCTCTGGACACATTCCAACAGCTGAACATCCTTCCTAAACTGAGGGGTCCCGAACTGGACACAGGACTCGAGGTGTGGCCTCACCAGCGCCAAGCACAGGGGGACCTTGCTTGGTCCTGCTGGCCACATTATTGCTGATCCAGGCCAGGATGCCACNATGGCAGCTGCCACTTCCAGCGCTCCCGGCTCATCTGGATGGTGGCCATCATCTTCGGCATGATCCTTCTCGGCGTAAGGAGCGGGACGGGGCGGGGAGGGGAGGGATGGAGAGAGATCGTTCAGAAGCCGCGGAGTGCGTGGAACGAGTTCCCTGCACCGTCCCCGTGTCCGCGGAGACGCCGCTACCTAAAAGAAACGGGGGAGGAAAGGAAACTGCTTTGGCCAGGCAGGGAGGAGGCTGGACAGAGCCATGCAGGAAGGCCAGCGTGAGGGAGAAACCTCTTGGCCTGGCTGGGAAGCGAGGCCGTGGCGCTGGAGGCGCGTCCCGGGCCCGGTCAGAGCATCCCGGGGCGCGGCACCGAGCGAGGGTTTGCGGGGCAGGTGACCCGGGAAAGGGGCTGCAGCATGCCCAGCACTGGGAGTGGAGGCGCTGAGCATCAGCACGGCTCGCTCCGGGACAGCTGTGGGGCATGTCAGTCCATAAGGTGCATTTACAGGTGAGGGCTTTAGGCACAGGCTGTACGAACTGGTGGTGTTGGAAAACACACGAGTTCAGTTACCACGTTGTCTTAATTGACAAAAACAGACTTCAGCTAAGTTAGATTGGATTACTGGAGCAGGGATATTAATGGCTGTTTTGTTGATGTATCTGACGAGTTTATGAAAGTCATCCCTTGACTTTCACATGTTGTGCTTTTCCTTTTGTTTGCACAGATTTTCTAAACTTAAGAACCACCACTGTAAAAATGATGGTCAAGGCACATCAAGCCACTCACAAAACAGTTTTTGGACTGTTTCAAGAAATAGCAGATTTAAGCAGATTCCCTTTTTATACCCATCACTTCACCACATCTTTGGCATAGCTAAATGTCCATATAGTGAGAAACTGCAGTGTTGATACCAGAAACAAGATAAGGCAGTGTGAACTTTGGCCTGGCCTAGTGCTCACCTTACGTCCCCAGTGGATTCTGAAGTGCACAGCTCATCACTCAGTGCCTGCTCCTCCTCCCCAGCTTGTGAAAATCAGGGTGCACAGTGGTAAACACTGCAGACAGCTCTGTGACAGGAAAGGAACTCTGCATCTCTGGTCTTGGGATTCGTGCTCAGTTTTCTTCTGTGCCCTGTTAAAAATAAACAAAAATTTGACATTTTCTTTTTTAGGGGACAAAATAAGAAAGACTGATCCCCTAGTTTTAGATAAATAGTTATTCCTCCTAAACAGTGTATTCATTGTTTGGCTTCTTCAGGTCACTTGCCTCAGATTAACTTCTTCAGGACAAAGACAATGTAGGTTTTGGAGCTTCCATGTCTAATAGGTAATGAGCTTACAACTTAAATGCCACTTAACATGCAGATGTACCCTTGGTTCCCAGACAGCAAACTTAAACTTATCCCCTTGGCATCTGGTATGTCAAGGAATAGAAGTTTCCTAGCTGGAATCTTTCAAAGGCTACTGGAAGAATATGGTCCTTGGACAAGGTTAATGGAATGAAAGAATTTAAGTACTATGAATAAATGAGCCCTAAACTCATGGGGCTCAAAAGTAAAGCTATTTTGAATGTTAAATTGCTAGTACTTCTACTTTGAAGTAAGAGAACTAATTTTTTCTTTTTTTTTCTAGTGGGTAACACTTTGGCCTTCAACTATACCTTATAGTTACTTGGGATTATTTGGTACCTTCCTTAATTATTTAGTGGAACACCACCACAAATGGGTATGCTACGGGTAAGTTATATTTGACTGTGTAATTATTTTGCCTGCCTCTGACTCTTGTACTTAGTCTGTGTTAACAAGCCTTCCTGTAACCCAATTGTTAATTAGATTTAAAGAGCTCTCCTTTCAAGCTCATTACAATTAAGGGTGTGGGGGTAATAAGTACATAGAGGGCTAGACAGGCTAAGACCAGTTTGATAGTTTAAAAATTCAGCATTGAATTTGGCATCACTGATGGTTTGACAAGAAAGGGAAAAATGTTAAGATATTACTTTTGATAACAGCTGTTAGTCCAAAGTTATACTTGTACCATCTACTGAAAGTCTTTTTTTTCTCTAGTTGTTACTTGAGCAGTCCAATTCTTTCTTCAGGAATATTTTTTAATCCAGCTTCAATTAAAGAACATTTTTTACCCTGGTACTCATTTTTCCTGATCTACATAAGAAATAACCTGCATAGTGCTAGGTTTTGCTGGGTTACAATTTCCTTGAGCTCACTGACTTCCTGGAAAGACAGGAATCATTAGGGCTTTCTTGTTTATTTACCATGCATCATGTAGAACCTTCATCTTTTCTCAGAGCATCTTTTGCTTTAGCAATGTATTGAATTAATCCTAACTGAATATCCTAACTTTTTTTTTTTTTCTACAAAAGCTTCTATATAAAAATTTGTAGGCCAAGTGTTGCTTATCAAGTTACATTATATATTCTGAATCTGTACACACAGTTGTTTTTGCAGAACTAAATCTGTAAAAACTTAAGTAGCTCCTTAGGACCACTAAAAATACTTGTGTAAGTAAAAGGATAGATTTTGCATGCTTAACTAAGATTAACTTGTAGTGCTTTCACTAAGCATTTGGCTTTTTGGCTTAATCTAAGTGCTGAAAGTTTTGGAAGCCTAGTGGATGCTTCAAATAGCAGGTCAAGGCTTATTGCACAACTTAGAGTTACTCTGATTTTCTCAGTGGGCTGCAGTCTCTTTTGAGTGTACACTTACGGGTTTTTTTCAAGATGAAAAACACACCTTCCTTTCTAGGTTAAAATAAGTTGTCACCTCAGTGCTTCCAGATTTATATTCTCTGCATAATGCATCTTGAACCAACAGTCTTCTCCCTAATTTTCATCAAAATTGACCATGTTTTCTTTCCACCAGGTTCTGGATATCCTGGTTGATTCACATAGTGGAAGCCCTCTACGGTATTAAGTTATGCCAGTAAGTTGTTCCCTCCTCTCACTCCAACACAGGTTCTCTGCAAGGGATTTCTGACTGATAAGCTACAGACCGATTGTGGTGGCTCTCAGCAGCAGTGAATTCAGAGGATGCTGGTTAAATTCTTGCTGCAGTGATAGTTTGCTGTCCTCCACAGTCAGTTGCTGCCAGTTCTCCCAGTGGTTACTGTTGTGCAGGGCAGCAAAACCAAGGGCTGGCAACTTGCAGAACTGGCAGCAGCAAGGTTTGCCAGAGCTTGTCTGGCGGCCTCTGAACTCCCTGTTCACTGGGTAACACTGCTCAGGAGGCAGAGGGAGCAATAGATAGTGTAGAAATAGTCTGATAACTTCAGGTGTTACAATTTTATCAGATCTTACCTCATCAGGATTGCGATACTGCTAATTACACTTAACAATTGCTTGAACAATTGCATCTATATTGTGAGAATACAGTTGGACACTTTCATTTGGGGACTCTTTCAGATCTACTTGCATCTGCAGGTCAGTGGGATAAAATACTTGAATTAATTGGACTATTCAGGCAAGGCCATCTAAGTCCTGTGCTAGGATAACAATTTACCTGGAAAGGAGTGCTGTCCAAACACGTTGTCCTTCTGTTCATTTGACTTGTGGTTGCAGTAATTCAGGAGAATGTAGATACTCGTTAGGTTCTCATGCTCTGCAGAGTAGGTAGCCAGTCTGTTTGCCATGCTACAAATGCTGGGTTTCCACTTCATTTGGGTCATTCATGCTGTCTGTCCCAGGTTTCTCAGGTAACAGCTTGTGGAAGGATTTTGTTTCATGGCACACTGCATAAGGGTTTTTTTTTTTAAGGTGGTAGAATATGGGTGAATAACTCCTGCCTTCAGAATGAGAGTTAGTAAAAATCATGTGTTTATCAGACTCTCATTTTAAGTTATGTAGCTTGAAAGTTAAAACTTTAAGTCTGAGTGTGTAAATAAATGGGTATCTGGGCCTAAGGCGGTTCTTTTAAGTATGAGGAGACTTGACTACCAGTGAACATACCAAATGAGCGTATTGTAATTAATTTTACTAATGAAGTGTAACAGAGTAGTGTTAAAACCCACAAAAATAAAAAGGCAGAGATGGCCTGCCCATCATCATCTCATCAGGAGTGCTGCTTTAGATTAGCTAACAGTTGTACTTCTGTGGGCACCAAACATTTATTTTTACTTATGTTAAAGTTATGTCTACTTGGCAAGACCACAAAGGAGGCACAAGGGAAAACTGAGGACTCAGATACAAATTTGTTAATCAGCAGTAGTATTGTCCTTGGCTCTTGGCCTGTATTGCTGCATATGGTCGATTCATTAAGCTTGCTTTGTAGCAACAGGTAAATTTCTTAAGCCCTTGTTCTCCAGGTTCTGCACTAATTTGAAAACACTGGAGCTGGGATTATAAACAAAAAAACACAGCTATGCTTGACGGAATTGTTTACTGGAAATGGGAAATCCCTTGGGTTTGCTGTTGTGTTTATGCTTGTTCATTTCAGTAGGAGTACTTCTCAAGAACAGTGGAGGAGAAAATGACATTTTCTGTAACATACAGAAAAAGTCACATGTGTTACATTAAAACTAACTAACATAGGAAGATCTCTCCTTCATAAGTGAAGTGCCTTCAGCCCTGTTACCTGTCTTTGTCTAGCCACAAATTCAGGTATTGGTGTTTCTCCATCCCTCATCACACAGTCATTGCCAGCATAAAGTCTCCCTTGACTAACACAATCAACAAGAAATTATGTTCAGACTCGTGTATTAAGACCAGTATTAAGCTACTCCAGTTTCTTGGTTCTTTACCCACAAACTTCTGGGATAAGTAATTTCAAATAGGACAGATGGAGATGGCAATGTATATATTGTTGAGGAAATTGTATGCATGGAATGTCTGAAAGAACTTTTGTTCAATAAATAGCTTAAAATCCTAAAACCACAAGAACTGGTATGTTTAGTGAGCACAGGAAATGTCTCAGTAGATGGAAACTAATGTGCTGAGGTGAAATGTTCTAATCCAGTCGGAATGTCAAGGATGGGTAGAGATAGCTAACCTTACTTTATTAGTACCAGGACAGCCTGCAGGAGCATGAGTTTTTTGACACATTTTGTGTTTTTGTTAATGTTACAGAGCTAAAGGAATCACTGACCCGGCTGTTCAGTTTCAATGGTTTGTTCAGACCCTTTTATTTGGATATGCTTCCTTTGGTCTCCTGGTGTCTTACAAGCCTGCAGCCAAGAAGCAGTACTAGAAGACAATGAAAGAAGTCACTTCTCACATACTTCATCTCATTTTTTTCTGAAAAGACCCCCACATACATGTCTAGGTGCTGTAATTAACTAAATTACATTCCTGCTGCATGATGCAGTGCCCTTCTACCCAAGCAACTCTCCTCATGTTAAGCAACACAATTAAAATTCTTAGGGCCCTGTGGATAGTTCAGTAGAAAATCAGCCCTTCAGTCTTGGCACTGCCAAATTTTAATCCTATTTATTATGCAAGAAGCCAAAAGTTGCTCCCTCTACAGATTTTGACATGTATACTCTGTCACTGACAGCTGGTAGCAGTGATTGATAAATTACCTTTCCATGAGGAGAATTGCTGTTCTACAACAGGGAGGGTTATTGACAGCCACAAGGCAGCTTGCACCTGTTTTGTAATAGGATTTAAATTTCTCTATGTTTTCTCTGCAGACTGACATTGTTGTTGTTCAAAGCCTGCTCTTTGTGCTTCATTTTGTCTGCTTATTTTGTTCCACAAAGGACAGACCACTGTAATGCTGCAGGCACATTGAAAAGACCACATCTCAGCTCAGGCTGAGGTGCAGTGAGCTTGGATACATAAAGCACTTTAACTTGGTTTAATACAAGTGCCTTAAAATTCATGCAGCCTGACCTCATCTTTTTAATGAAGATTTTAAGTTATGAGTTATTATAGTATAAAGTAGCTTTGAGGGCAGCTTTTTTGAGAAGTAATTTATTATCCAAAGAAAAAAAAGAAATCTTTCAAAAATCTAGCTGAAAAGTTGATATTTGGGAACGAAATTAGATGTAGTGAATAAACATATACCACCACCACTGTTTCCCAGATGCTGGTCCTCTGAAACCTAAGGTTGAGAGACCATCATAAGCACCCCTCAAGAGCATTTCCTGTATGTGTAGTGAGTGAGTTCCATCGCATTGTCTTTTACTTTTGAATATTTGAACAAGAATTTAGCCTGTGTAGTTTTAGCACTTCCAAAAGGAATAACTATTTAAAGTACTAACTCTGGTGTGGGGAGAAGTTTTACCCTGCCACTTGCCATGATGCTGTTCTAGAAGGAGGGGTAAGAAAAGGTTCTTCTTTCTCTAACCTCCAAGAGCTCCACAAGGCAGTAACGAGTAACTGTGCCTTGTGCAGTACCTACAGCCTGCAACACTTTGATGTGGGAAACCTTATTCAAGCACAGGTAGATTAAGTTTTTGCTTTCAGTGGGTACTAAAAGCATGGAGAACTGAAGGGTTTGAAATAGTGGCTTGTTTGTGGTTTGGGTTTTGTTGTTTAATGGCAAACTGTTAAACATTTTATAGAGAAGTAGAAACTCCTTTGGTGGCTGGAAATCCAACAGGAATGTCAAGAGCCTGAGCTGCATTTTACTGTGTAACCTTTTGTGTTAGTCTGTGACCCTGGAATAAAGGTTTTTTAAAAGTGAAGAAGTTGTTTTTAATACATCCTAGAAATCAAATGCCCATACAAAATACATAGACAGCTTCTTGACACAGTATCAGTACTCACACTTGGAACGTGCAGGATCAGCTTTCCGAAGTAAGTGCCATCACTGATAGTACACTGCCTTCCCCTCCCATGGCCAGGCTGTACTCCAAGCACTGGTCAGGCTCACCCTCAGCCCTTCCACTGGGCTCTGGAGTGGCTACAGGTAGATCACAGTTCTGAGAAGTTAACTACGTCCTGTTAGACTTCCCCTAATTAGATGGGCTTCCTTTTACACAGGCAATGGCAAAGCTTCCTCAGGGCTGCCCAAGGAAGCTACAGTAGAAAGCTATAGGAAGCTAGAGTAGAAAAAAATATGTACTGCCTTAGTTAAAAAAAATGACCAAGTTAGAACAAGTTTTAGCCAGGCACTGGCACCAGCACCATTTTTTGAAGCCTCTCTGGGATCTTTGTTTAGCATGACAGATTCAAGCAGCTTTCTCCATGGAGGTTGTTGGGCATTGTTTATCAAAGATTTTGAAAATGCAGCTCCCAGGTATTCATCTGCCTTCAGACACTTCCTCTCCCCAGTCTTTGCTTCACAGCAGTTCAGTTTTAACGCTTAAAAAATCCACAAGAACCCCACGAACATAAAACCCCAAACAAAAACCAACCAGTGTTTGCTGTCAGTCTCTGTCCCAGAGCTGTAAAAGGCACAGATGCCTGTTTGCTAAAGTTTCGAAGGCTTCACAACAAGATCCCAACTGCAAACTTGAGGAGCATGGGCTAAGCAATGCTGACTGGCCTTGAGGAAAAGGAAGAAACCCACGGCATGACAAGACTGAAAATAATATTGAGATACCATTTCTGAATAAGTGTTTATTGTGCCCTTAGCATCACAGATAAACATACCCTCAGTATGTTACAAAATTCTCTTTAAAAAGTTACTATTTTATATGTGCAGGAGCACAAATCCAGGTTGGCACCTCACTCAGCTCACAAAGACACACGTTCCTGGTTTCAACAAGCTCTCTGGAAACGCTGCTGGTTACACCAGGCATAAGCCTTTCTCCAGGCTAGTCCAATAGCAACAATAAAGGATTACTCTTAATCACTTAGAGCAACTCTTTCCACTGCAATCAAAATGCCCTTTCCACAGCAGAAGAGCAGAGCAGCAGAAGTGCACCCTGTGTTCCCAAAGGCTGGGCTGGGTGTCAAACCATCCCCAGCAGCACCCAACCAGCCCTGCTTGCCTAAGGAAAATACTTGCAAATTAGGCAATTCACTGTAACAAAATATTTCAAAATATTGCTTCCCATTGAAAGGAAACCCCAATGAAACATACAGAAGAGCTTTTACTTTTGAAAAAAGACCACTAAAGAAGAAGGTAAATCACCAAGAAAGCTAGGATGATGTCAGGATGGATATTTTGGCCAACTAGGCTGGTGACAGCACTGAAAAATAAATGCTGTTTAGACGTCCATTTCAAATTGGAAAGAAGAAAAAAAACCCAACCCTTGCTATGAAAGCTAAGTGCTAGACTCAGTATGCATTATATTAACAATGTAAAGTAGATGCCAAGAAAATTTAAAGCAACCATGCCTGTTTCTTCTAGACATAAATTATTATTATTTTACCTGCATTGGTGATCAAAAGAAATAATTTCATATAAGTCACAACTGCCTCGCTTAAAACACTTTCAATGCGGGGATTGCTTGGTAGCTTTGTTGCAGAAGAAAACAAAGAAACCACCCAGATCCATTTTCACCCTTAAATTATAATATATGTAAATGAGTGTAATTTACTCCTTAAAGGCAAGTTATCCAGATCAGCATGTTTGGCAAATCACTGCTCAAATCAAGCTCTGTTGAGGAGATCTGGATGTGTAGGTCAGGATATGCAGCATCAGCTCAGAAACACTGCTGAGCCTGAACAGAAGCAGTGAGAAGTCTCCCACCCATTTTCAGGAACTACTAAAGCCTTCAAGGCTGTAGCTGATTTTTGTGAGAGAGTGATGAAAAACTTTTCTCAGAATCTCAATATGTTGTCTTGCTTTGCCTCTTTTTCACACTGACCTAGATTTTTCTAAACACAACAGGAGTCAACTGAGCCAGACTTAGGAAATACCCAAGAGTTGGTTAATTAAGGACATTTAATTTGCCCTGGGGCTGGGCAGCTGGTCCCCTGCAGGACAACAGAGCCCTGGTGAAGCTGGGGGAATGGCCTCCTTGGTCACTGCCAAGGAGTCTGCAGTGGATTTGACCACTGTAGGCAAAAAGTTGAGGTCCCACAGTCTGATGCTTGTGGGTGTTCTGGTACAGTCTCTTTATGCAAGAGCTACATGAACAGCTCAAAAAATTACCATAGCTTGTTGAAAGCAAAAGAAACAAAATCTCTCAGTATTTCCTTTACTCCTGCTCCTCAGAAGAGTAGTAATAATATGGCACAATCCACGTACTGTACTAGACCATACATGGCCCCTGCAACTCCAAACATACCTACAGCACATGCAGGAGGGGAAGAAGGAGGGGAGAGGAGGAAAGAGAGGTGCAAGGAACATTATTTTATCATTTATCAGCATTCTTTGAGACCATTTTCACAAAGGAAAACCATTCAGGTGCCCCTTGTGTGGTCACACAGGGTGACCAGTTTATTAAGTTAAGCAATTACACAACTTAAAATGTCCTTCTAAAGATACTCTAGGCCTCTTATCAAAAGGAAAACCATGTCCTTCTCCAAAATTTCAGAAGTGTGAAGAATATGGATTTTCACAGTTACAATCTACATTCCCCCACCCCAGGCTGGTAAATCAGAAGTAGATCAGAGTAGCATTTAGAGGAGCTTTCAGACATCAACAGCACAGGACAGGCCCCTCATTTCCCTTGTGTGGATGCACTCAGATGTGTCTGATCTGGCTCTGTCCTCCAGGACTCTTAGTTTCTTCAGACTGACAGGTTGAATGGGCTTAGCTGTATGGGATCTTAATCATTACTGACATATTTCAAAACATTCATATTTTATTGGAATATTTTCCAAATACTGCCACCAGTTTTTGCTGCAGCTTTTTTTTTTTTTTTTTTTTTTTTTTTTTTTTTTTTTTTTAAGTGCTTTTGAACAATGGGAAATTCATCAGCTCAGGAGGGCACAATGTAGTGAAGGATTCCTCCTCCTTTGAGATGTAGCAAAAGTTTGGGAACACATGAAAGCAAAGATTTGTAATAGAAGAAAACTCTACAAACTTCAATACCCTATGCATGGTACTTACACTGCTCACAGTAAACAAACTGCAGAGAAAGTGACAGGAGAACTGAGGCCATCCAATAAATGACTGGCAAGAACTACAGCCCAACCCCAGAGTGCTGCAGTTTACTTTTCCCTTCAGTAAACCACATGCCTATGTTTGGGTCTAGCAAAACTTTAACAATAGCATGTCAAATGCCCTTACTGCATTGTGGGATGGGGACTTGGTGAATCTCCCAATAGCAGTAGGTCAGAAGGCAAGGTGCTTCCTGTGAGGACATGCCACCTGCATGGGGAGACAAACTGCTCCTGATGCTGCAACAACATGTACTGGCAGAGATTTAGATGTTAATCCCCAGCTAACAGGGCCTGGCTGAAAAAATTAAGGAATCAGTGTGGGAAGAGAATTTGTTTCAATTTAAGATGCCCCTTGTTTGCATGGGTCCTGGGAAGAAGTTGTGCTGTGCCCCTGACCAGCAGTGTGTGCCCAGGACAGCTCCAGTGGAACTGCCTGTGTCAATGGCTCTGGAGACAAGACTGTGTTTTAGCCAGTGGTTTGCTTCTCCGTGTAACTGAAGGATTGGCTCCCCAGAGTTCCTGATGAGTGCAGTGAGTCCCTGAGAGCTGACTGAGCCCATCTCATGGGCTTCTCTCACCCACCTGAGCCCAGCCACACGCTGCAGCTACACCCTCCGACTGCCCAGGAGCACAGGCAGGCACAGCCAAGGGCAGGGCACAGCACCTGGTTCTGTGGCAGTGAGGGGAGCCCATGCTGGACTTCCACCACGCTGGGGAGATGGCCACGAGCCTCCCCTGCTGCTCCAGGGCCAGAAAAATATAAAAGAAAAATATTAACTCTGATTTTTTAAAGTGAGGCTGCTATCAGTATCACACGAGAGAATGACAAATCTTTCATTGCTGAGGTGGCATAGCAGAATTTTAACTATTTTTCAAATAAACACAATGCTTAGATTTATATTTCGCTGATTTAACCTTTAGTGAAATTTTTACATAATCATTAAAGTTATTTTTCAAGGTACATAAGAGCACTCTATATAAAAATACTTCTTTAAATAAAACATTCAATATCACATTATTAGATCTTTGAAATGCCATAGGTCTTATTATACTTCATAATTCAAAAAGGAAAAGGTTAGCAGCACAAGTATTTCATTATTCTTTCCAAGCATACATTCATTTAATGTCTCATTTTGAGGATTTTTTTTCCCTTGGAAGATCTTCATTTTATCTTTTAAGCCAATGAGACTTCAATAAAGGCAATATAGAATGAAAAACATCTCTGGTATTATTATATTCACATATAGAGTGTTTATTACTGATGAGTGATTTACACTTTAAAGTGTGTTTATGCTTAAAACAATAAAAATAAACCCAAACTGCAAATATCATGTTTGACATTTTAAGCACCTTCTGGACATCACCTTCCTTCCCCCCACCCCAAACGCATTTCCAAAATCATACAGTGATTTCAAGTGCATTGATTTTCGGTTGCTCTATCTGCTACATCTTCTTGCCCCAGGTTTGTGAAGACTTGCTGAATGCAAATTCCCACTGATTAGGAAAGAAGCTACTAATGCTCTGAGCTTCTAAAACAATAAAGTCAAGGATAATACAAAATTTTAAACCAAATATCCAGACAGCAGAACCTGTTGGCCACCACTGAGATCTTTGGTTATAAAGCTCCATTTTCTTCTCATATAGGTACCTGAAACATCATCAAAATTTCCTGACAGTTTTGCAAAAAAATATGAGAGGGTAAATAGACCCTTACCTATAGTGGGTTTTCATTCCCAAATCTGCTCTTTGGTGATGTGGTTCATTTCTTGTTCCAGTGGAAGTAGCAAGTATGTAATATGGACTCTGTCATCTATTTCCATACAGATTTCTTAAACTATTCTGATAGTGGAGAAAGGAGTTGTGTGTGACAGGACACAGCTGTGATTTACAGGACCAAGGCCTATACCCATCATTCTGCATGGCAAGAAGGGAACAAACCTAACCATTGGGGCATGAACAATTTTTAGTTCCATGTGCAAACCAATATGGTCCTGCCAAAACCAGACCAAATCTATCAACTTATATTTTTTGTCCACCTTTTGTCAGACCCTGTACTCCTGCTCCTTTGTGAACCACAAGAAGGAGCGAACAGATTATTTCCCAGAAAAATAATACTGCAGACACAGCCACAGTACTGCCCTTCTCCCATCTTGCCTGTATAAGCTACAGAGAGAGGTGGATCATGGAACCACAGAAGGGTTTGGTTGGAAGGGACTTCAAAGACCATTTAGTTCCAACCTCCCTGTCGTGGAGTTCCCCAACCAACATGGCCTTGAATCCTTCCAGGGATGGGGCATCCATAACTTTTCTGGGCAACCTGTGTCAGTGCCTCACCACCCTGACAGTAAAGCATTTCTTCCTAATACCTAATATAAATCTGCCCTCTTTCACTTCAAAGCCATTGTCCCTGGTCCCACACAGCTTTCCTGCAGGCCCCCTTTAGGTACTGAAAGGTCTTCCCAGAGCTTAAGTTCAATTCTGCCCCAATGAAAAGGCACAACTGTGTTGTGTGCACATTCAGTAGAGGGCCTGGACCTCTCTTACATTTCTTGCCATCCCATTCTATTATATTATTAGTTGGTCTCTGCCTGTAGTGATAAAAATGGTATTTAGGTCAATGTGTTCTTTGTTAATTGCATTAGCCATGTGCCTAAGCCTTAGGCTTCCCCTTCTTCCAGCACTGTCTTTGGCTATTAATATGTGGTCTTTAAATATATGTCACTATTAACAGTGTGCTTAATCTGTCAGGTGAGATGGATAGAGTCTGTTTTAGACTAAGATAATCAGTGGAATGCTAATTACAAAATTCACATGGGTAGTGAGACCCCTTTTTATGTAGAAACACAAGCCAGTTCATATGCTACTTTTTATACTGAGTCTCCAAAAGCAGAGGCAAGAAATACATTTGTCTTCTGCTAATGAGCTCTAACCATACTCAATACTGTTTTTAAATTTCTGCAAAATATTTTTGAATTTTATTTTGCAAAGAGGATCATTTCCCTTGGGAAAAAAATAATATTATCTTTTATCTTCCATGAGTTTTTCTCTCTGTATTTAAATCACCTTCTATCAGCGTAACTTTCCTCACATGGTAGAAAAGATCAGAACAGAAGTGTGTTCAACCCCACACGCATGTATACACCTCCTGAAGCAGATTTAGCAAACAGAAAACTGCTTCTGGCTTGGAAACAGAACATTTCTGTACTTGTAGCGTGGCTAAGTCCAGCAGAAGGAGCTGCATTACTTTAACAAGTGGCATCAAACTCAAAAGACCTTTGAGAGGTCTATATTCAGATGTAAAGAGAAATGCCTTCTCCCTGTTTGTTTATGGAATATCACTGGATCCTACACACTAGCTAAAATCCAGGCAGCCAGCTGATAATGAATTGAGGAATTCCAACACCAGCAGAGACTAAGAGCTTCCCTCAGCTAAACTAGTTTTGAGTTAAACTTTTTTTCCCAAAGACATTTACTACATTTTGAGCAGGAAATAAACATCCTGAAACTATTTGCTAACTGTTCAGCTTTGAAAGGTAATATTTGTTGTGAAAGCCTCAAGACTGGGGCTCTGCAGGATCCTTGTTGGAGGCCCTCGTGCCCGTCACCGCTCAGTCCAGGCAGTTGTGGGGTAGCGTTCCAAGAGTGCATTCCTCAGCTGGGCTGTGTGGATCTTGTCTCTGGTCTCCACAGTGCAGATGACCTGGCAAAAGAATTAGGATCGTTCCTGATGGCATGGCAGCAATCTCAGACAAAGCCATTTCCAGCTTAATGCTAAAACACACTCATAAAAACAATCAGTTCAAAATAAAAACTGGCCCTCACATCTGCTCTCTGTGCAGGTAAGAAAACTGACACTGCAGACATCTGGGGCTCTTCCAACGCATCTGCATGACAAAAAACCTTCCCAAATCCCCACTTTATTGCCTTCAAAGTTTAAATAAGACAGGCTGATCCTGTGCTGGCTCCTGGGCAAGGTATTTCTCTGCTCTTGGCTTCCCTGAAGATATCTGTTAGTAGCTTTTCTTTTCCGTTCCCTGGGGTATGTACGTGGCATTGCTGCCACTTCACCCACCTCTGAATCTTACCTCACCATATTTCCATATTTCTAGCAAGTGTTTGTTCCAGAACCTCCATCCTTCAAGCATTTTATATTCTCCTTCTCTTGTCTGTCATGGAGTTATCCCCCAGTTATTTATCATCTCTGCAGTATTTTGGCTGGTTTCACGTCTCACACGCCTTCTTGCTTCATTCTGGTTTTTGTTTGCTTATTGCATCACTTCTAGTTTTCTTTTATGGTTGTTCTGCTGCTTAATAAAACAACATGGGCAAAACTAATCTTGATAGGTTTTTTTTTTAATTCGTCACTTGGCTCCATAGGCACTATTGAAATCCTGTCATGTAGCCACTAAAGATAACTTCAATGGCACCTTTTCAATTTTTCTATAATCTCTCCTTTTTGCACACTCACATCTCTGCCCCATCACTTGAAAGCCTGGGAACCAATGTAAAGATGAAGAAGGAAAATTATACTTCACAGTTTGAGACTTCCATTACTGCTAGTCCTGCTAGCAGGACAATCACTGGTGTTAGAAGTGCCATGTTGAAAAAAGACCTCACAGAAACATGGAAATCTAGCAAGGACAGGACCCAAGATGAGTCACGGTGCAGCTACAGAGAGTTCATTGGAGCAGGCAAATCTACAGAGAGCAGAGAAGCAACGAGCCATGATAACCTGATGCTGGGCTGCTCCAGACATGCCCTGTCAAAATGTTCCTATCAGAGCTGCATCCCTTTGAGAAAGCAACAAGGCAAAAAATACTCTGATTTGTTCAAAAGCATATTTATAAATAAGAATTTTGAAGTCATGTTTTCTGGAACTGTCTTAAAATAACAAAAAACCTTTAGCAAAACTGTTGAATGAAAATATAAAACACATTATTTAAAATAAACTCCAAATTAATCTAAATAGCCATAGCTCACTTAATTAGAAAACTGGCTACAGCTTCTCAAATATCTATCATGAAATAAGCCACAGTTCTGATCTGGTCTTGTAGTTCTTTGCCTCTTGTGCTGCACACAGTTCTATTTGTTTGGTTCCTTGGAATGCAAATTAGATGCTAATTTCTTTCTTCTTCAAAAAAGTGGGATTTAATCTCAAGAGAAGGACAGTCATAGAGGGCAAGTAATAATGAGGAAAAGGGAGAGAACACAATGATTGGGAAAAGTACCTGAGAGTGCCAGTATACCAAACACCCATTATCCATTCCCTGGTTCAAATAAAATCCCTAAAGCTTGGCAGTCATATCTCCAAGGGGACACATGCATCTCACATGGAGTCTGTAATTCAAAAAAGCAGGACTTTCCCTCTTCCATAGTAATCATGCCTGTTTTGTCCTGAGTAAGTCAATTGCTGCTCTTGGAACCAGTCTGGATGTGACAGATTCAGCCTTGAATGTCCGGCAGCAAGCTGTTGCTCTGCCCTGGGAGCAAGCACGGGGAAGCATTTTGATTTATGGCTAGTGATCCTCTCTGCCCTTTCCTTTCTGCTCATGATGGGAACCAGGCAGACCTCACTAGACTGGAGCCAGAGAGCTCGTGAACAGGTTGGATAAACACTGTCATTTTGTTCAAAGCATGCACCACAACCAGCAGCTGATAGGGGAGATATGCTGGAGTGCATCATAAAAGCAGTAACCACAGTGATAACAAACAACTCCAGAAATTCACCTGATTTTTCACAGCTGTCAAAGAGAGGAATAGAGAACATTTGATCCAAGCAGGAGTGAAGAGAGACTCACACAGCACCTCAGGACAGTTACAGATCTCAGCAGCAAGGAAGGCAAGAATTTACTTTCTTGCTTACATTAAGCCAGTTTACACTGCAGTAAATTTTACTTTCACAAACTGCTCCCTCTTGCTTGCTTCACCTGGGACACATAATTTACGTGAGTGTCAACAGAGCAACCCTCACATTCATAGGGAGGCTTATGAGTTGTATTTTATGTGGGATGCAGAAGCACCCCAGTACCACGTGCTAAAGGAGGTAGCTACTGATGACCCAAAAGTGCCCCAAAATGCTCTTATTTAATAATAAATGATGGGACCTATTGCCTGATCTTTCTTGTACACCAGAAAAGGTAACTTATGTCAACCAGAGAAAAATTTACTTTAAATTTATTTCATACTGAGAAGCCCTCAGAACTATACATGGGTCTTTGGAACCTGAAGAGCTCTTACTGGCCACAGGGCCAGGAGTGCAAAGCACACTTTTCTGCACATCAAAAACCCCACAAACCCACCAACAGCAGAGTGCATCTTATGAATTTCTCTCCTACATATTATATCTTTGCTGGATTAAACAAACAAACAAGCAAACAAACAAATAAATGAATGTCTGGTCCAGTAAGACCATTAAAATGACCAGCCATTAAAATGACTTTTACTGCATTTAAAGTCCCATTCCCTGTGACAGGTAATCTAAAGATACATTTCAGCCAAAGGATTCAGTCAGCCTGTAAGTTTCTTTCAGAGCAGGCCTACCAGTAATTAAAGACAGAAGGGATTTCACTGAATGTCAATGGCTTGTGGGTTTTATTTAATAAGTGGAAATAATTGAGGAAGCAGGACAAAGGCTAAAAAAAAAATAAAAGGAAAAAATTGATTACAAGTTATTGCTGTGCAACACCAAAATCCAGATGCATAAATCCAAATACTCTTAGGAATTACACTGATTTCAAAGAGAGGAAATTTCATAACTTCACAAAATGAAGAAATTTGTGAAGTTCTGTGCTGAATAGGGTAGGCACATCTACTCCCTTTTAACTGCAAGTTCTCATAATGGAGGCACTTTGCCTTTTAGATCATATTTTCCTAGATTTTAAAAATGAATTTGGCATGCCTCTCAGCTCCCTGATGCCTACTATCTGTAGGCTGTGTGTGCAAATAAAAATAGTGGGTGGACATGCTGAGCCAGTGTTAGAGAGCAGAGGAAATGTGAGTAGTACTGCTAAATCATATTTCAGTCTTTTGTGCTTTTCCAGGCTCCATGTAAAACTAATCCTAAGTAACTAGTGCAGTTCTTTATGTCTGTGAAGCATCCACTCAACCTTTGTATCCTGCTTCTTTAATTCTAGAAATCATATTCATCATCCTAAGATATTGTTGTTGGATTTGCATAATTTAGTATTCATGATACACCACATTTAGCAACACTATAGGTTTGTTTGCATGAAAGTCACTGGAGTTAAGAATGAAAACTTTTTTTACATACACTGGTTTCAGTTCTGTATTTAGAAAAAGGGGTTTCTTTTTAAAAAAAATCAACAACTGGGCCATTTTCTGAATTATTTGGTAAACACCCGGTGTAGATTACTTCACATTACAGATTATTTGGTAACAGTAGCTCAGCTGATGGCTTGGGGGTCAGTTGCCAGATTGCCTCCAAGGTCAGAGCAATGGAATGCTTGAGAAAGAGTGCAGCAGCTGTCAGCTGGTTGTGCAAGCTGAGCCCTTATCTTTTGGCAGCTGGGGCACTCAGGTGGGTGAGCACGAGCAGGGACAAGCTACAGCCACATTGCATAAGGCAGGTGATAATCCAGCAGGAACACTCAGAGCCTCCCAGAGCCAGGCTCTCATCCTCCAGCTGGGCCAGTACCACACTCTGCTGTGGAATGCCATCAAAGAACACGACCAAATTCTTCTGGAGGGCCTCAGAAGAAATGGAGAGTTCCCACTCCCAGTGTCTCCACTTTGCAGTTGGGAAATGGAACATGGAAACAGAGCCTTGCCCAGGGTCATGCAGGAAATGCTTTGGGAATGATAACATCCTTCTTAGCTGTACAGCTGCCTGCTCCTAGGTATTTGCTTCACAGGGCAATAACAGGGACTATGCTGGCAACTGGGGACTCTAATCCAAAATATTCCCTTCTAACCTCTACAAAATGCAAGTTGGTCCAAACAAATTTATTCAAATTGACCAGAGCAGACTAAAATAATTTATTGAGTCCTAGCCTGAAGTGAATGCACTGTATGAGGGGAAAAAAGGTATTACACCACACAAAGCCAGGAATTCCAGCACCACTGGGAGAATGTGTAGTGTTACTGAAAAGAAAAGGAAATATTTGATTTACGATTTAGCATTTTCATGCACAGACAAGAGGGAGAAGTAATGTGGCAGATATTCTTTTTACAGCCGGTCTCTTCCAAGTTCTTCTAAACCACAGCATAGTGAAGCTCCCAAGAGATCTGAAGTGAACAGACCAGACAGCCCATAATGCCAGACAGGATTGGGCTCAGAGGGAGCGCTGCCACCACTGCAGTGCAGAAGCACTGAAAAGCTGCTGGGGCAGTTCAAGACCTTATAGAACCCTCCTGGACCTGCCAGCTTGATTATGCTGTAGTTTCAGTGGTGAGAAGACTTTTCTAGAAGACTGATGAACTCAAAGATTTTTTTTTTTTCATCTAATTTGCCTGAGTCCAAAAATTAGACACTTACTAAACAGGCAAGGTGCTGATCTACTTCATAGCAAAGAATGTCCTTACCTTATTAAGTTGCTTATTGATTTAGCCCATTGACTTCTTTCTGAGCCAATAGTAATATGAAATTAAAGGGACTTATATGGTTTTAAAGAGGTTTACAGATGGAAGCAATTTAAGTGATAAATTGTCCCAATTGAATCTGAGGAATATTCCTGATGCAGAACAGAGAAAGTTCACAGAAGCAGGTTGCAGCTTACCCCCATGAATTGGGTAGTCCTTTCAATCTCTGTATGTAGTTAACTGGTGATACCAGATGATTTTTTTTCATTAGCTCTGATCTTTTTTCTGTGTAGATATTCCCAGTCATCTAACCTCCTTCAACAGCTGTAAAATGTGAAGCCTACCAAACTGGTTATTTGTCTGATTTGCTAAGAGTTATCTATTTCAATATAGGAACTTTGGAAGTAGTTTCCTAACCAGTCAGGTAAGAGTGAATTAGGGTGTAGTCCTCTGCGAGAAAGAAATCCAGAATGAGTCACAAGGGAACAGAATCTAAACTGGAGGTATGAGCAGGCAGAATCCCAGAGAAATTCCCATAATATTCCAAGGAACACAAGCAGCTGGTCCCCTCTGTGCAAGGCACTTCTTACTCTAATATAGACATATTCCTTCCTTATTTTTAGTGAAAAAAAATCTCTTATTTTTGCCAGAAAAATGTTCCAGAAGTCTCTTTTCCAGAAGTGTAGTTTGAACATAAAATTTCATTTTAGAAAGTCCTTACTTTCTCAGCAAGGATCTTCCCACAGAGTGTTCCAAGTGTGCACTAGATGAACAAACACTAACCTAGAAAAGCATTGCACTAGAACAAAAAAACTCCCAACCAAAGCAGCTCTATCATCCTTTTAAGTGACTAGAAGCCAAGTTTCTCTTCTTTACAGATAAAAGAGGAAATCTTAAAGGATGATTAAATACTGAGGCAATAATCTTCACAGGACAGACTTAGTGTTTCAAATCAGCATCTCAGCTTGCTGCTCAGTTCTGTCAAACACCTAATCCATACCACAGCCAAAAGTACAGTACAGTACAATTAAAGTCAGAATGAAATGTGTACAGCTGCAAGGCCTTTCTTGTTATTACCACCAGTACAACACAAAGTGGTAATTTTGGTTCTTGATCCAGGTTTAAATTCATGCTTTATTTTATGTACTGTGATTTAAATAACAAATGCTGAAAATATTTTGATGACACAGGTCTTTGGCTTTTAGAAACAACAAAGAAAAAAAACAAAACATCCCTCACAGGTATTAGCTTTACTATGAAAATATGTACTTTTTCTTGTACCTGGATAGATTAAACTCATTTTAATGCTTACATATAAACTCTATATTTTATGCTTTATTATTACATGTGTTTTAATTTTCAAAGAAAGCTTCACAATCCTCTCGATATCACCAGATAAGAGCTGCCTGCAGAGGTCTGTACGTCTGGGTCACTACTTTGTACTTCACATCTAATTATCTAATAGCCTCTCCCTGACTGATTGAAAGCTATCATGCAAATCCAACATCCAATTAAATTATCCAGGGATGCAAATTCCTCCCTTCAGCCTTTTTGTACAACACTGTCAGATTCTTGAAGTGGACAGCCAGTGAAAATACATTGTGTTTAAAGTGCAGAGAATAGCATGTGGCACTGTTTTCATTCAGGGCCTGTATTTATTAAAAACTAAAAAAAAAAAAAACCCAAACCAAAAGGAAAAAAACCCAAATAAACAAAACCAAAAAACCAACTCAAACCCACCTAAGAGAGTAGATTTCATTTAATTTACTTAATAGCATTAATAAAAACTACAAGCCTCACTCCATAAAAATGGCATTGAGAACTTTACAAGAGTTACAAGTTTTGTTGAATCTCATTTCCAGAGCTAAATTAGTCACTGAGAGGGATTTATCCACCTCGTGCAACGAGAGTCATGCTGTCTCCAAACCACCCAAAGCAGTGAGCTGGCCTGTCATTATGGCACACTGCAGTGGGTTAAGTCCTAGATGCTTGAGAGTATTGATGATATCATGTACTATAGTGATCTTTAATCTGCCTCTTCTTTATATCTGCAAGGGAAAATACTGAGCAGGCTACTGAATCCAGGTGGGAAATTAAATTTAAAGGCCAAAAATCAAAGAACTTGCCTGCCCAGTAACATTTCTGCACCCCAATTAACTTGCCTGCCCAGTAACATTTCTGCACCCCAATTTTGAGCCTGTTAACAAAGATCTCTAATTTGAATTGCACCTGAGGTTTCACAAACTAAGTCAGGTTGGACCTGGGCAGTGATAGCATGAAATCAGTAGGACCACACCTTTGCCCAACCAGTTGAAATAAGAGATACACCACGGTCCTTTTAAGAGACACCATTAGCTGGTAACACCTCCTCATTGTTTCTGCATCCAATACTCAGCAAAGGCTTTCCTCTGTGCTCTTGGTGGATAAGAAACAAAACTGAGTCCCTAGTTAAAAACCAGGATTCCTTAAGAGTAAGGGTGTTCTCTACATTGCCTTAAGGCAAACATGTCAGACAATTACAGCCAGCCTACACAGCTGGCTCTTCAGGTTCTGGATGGATGCTGCAGCTTGCTCACCTCCTCCAGCACCCTGCCACACATGTCAGGAGGGTTCATACCAGCCATAGTGCAATACAACACCTGGAATACTTCACCAGGGTGTTGCAACAGCAGGTAAAACTCGTCCTGTGTTATTTATATGCCTGCTAAATGTTTGGCAAGAAGCTGTATAACACAAAGGAAATAATCTCTGACACGGTGCACGCTCTGCTGGACTTCTTCAACACAGGCATAAAGAGACAGGAAAACAGAACAAACCAGGAGAGGCCAGTGCTATTAGAGAAACTGAAATTGCATCTCATCTTACCTCGACAGCGAAGAGCTCAGATGTCACAAATGTGCGTTCTTGTTTGATATCCAAAACTCTAGATCAAATAAGGGACAAATTAGAGATCAAAAGAATCCCTTGTCATTGCAAAACAGTTTCTGTAAGTGTCTGGAGAGTAAATATCTTTCCTTCTTTCTGAATTAGACACAAAAGGTGTTTTCAGATTGGAACAAAAATGAAGGAAATAAAAATTTCTCTGCAATATAACAAGAAAAAAACCCCTTTGATTAATTAATTACTTACAGACTTGGCTTCAGAGATGTTTGGAAACATTTCCCAATCTTTAATACTCTTTGTGCCAGTCTGTGATTATATTTCCCAACTATTAGTCTGATTTACCTTGCTTCTTCCCGAGCCAAAATCTCCAGAAGCTTTGACATGTCTCCTGGGCAGTCGGAAATCACAAGGGAAAATCTGCACACTCTGTTATCCAGGGTCAGAGCACGAGCTATGCACTGTTGCAGCAAATGTAATTCCAGGTTTCCACTGCATATAACAACTGCCACTCTGAAAACAGACAGAAAAATAGGAGTTTTGATTAGCAATTGCCTGTATAAAGGAACCATAAATCATAAACGCTGTATGAATATCAGCCTGCTAGAACCTCCCCTCAATAAGTATTACATGCCAGAGAGCTCCAGCCTCTCAGTGTCCAGTCTGAGCAGGCAGGGGAGGCTATTAGTTGGTCTGAAATGTTGTTTTCATGTTGCATTTCCTGGAGATTTGAGTTTTGTTAGAGATAATTAGCTGGAGAACTGTAGGTCTAGGTTTCAAGTTGTAAAATTTTGAGATAATTCTCCCCTGGAAATTCTAAGTTTCAGTCTCTTATTGATCAGACAATATGTATGTTTAAGGCTTTCTGCAACCTGCATTGATTAAATTCATCACAACCCTGAAAAATGAGTGCAGAAATGTTTGAAGTGCAAGTGAAGAGCCACATGATTAGTCTATGAAATCTCTCTTTGCAGAGCCAAACCTAACCTCTTTGAGGCCAAACCTTTGCATTTTCCCTTTTATTTTAGCTCAACTGAAATGTGTTGCTGCTCTGTGTGTACGGTCAGCCTCTCCTGAAGCATTGCCTCAGCAGTATTTTAATGTAAAATGCTGTGCACTAGAAATTTTATTTTGTCTTGAGGGTGAGCATGTTTAAATACCTTCTGGACTGTGACCTGAGCCAAGGCTCAATCCACTTAAGTGCTGAGTCCTCAACTGAGAGGCAAGGCAGCACTTAGCCACACGTTCAACCCTAAGCACCAGGATAATCCCTCTGTGTGGACAGCTCTCAGGACTGGGAGGCAGGTGCCCCTGGGTCACTGCAGCAGACAGCCTAGCTCCTGTCCCATCACAGACAGGGCTGGATTCCACAAGGGGAACGAGAGGGGACAACAGGCTGACAAGAGCAGGACACTGTCCTGGCAAGTGCAACGATGCCTCTTGGAGCTGTAACTGCTTTTTCCCCAAGTAGCTGACAATGCAGGAAAGGGACAAGATTTGTCAGGTCTCCAGGCTGGCATTTGTCTGATTCAACACAATCTTACCACCTGTGACCAGTCTAGTCAGTCTGAAGTTTCTGCCACCAATGAGCCCCTTGCCAGTTCAGGGGCAGGAACTGCCATGTCACCCAGAGAACAAATAATTTTCACCATTTCCTAGGACCAAGGTGCTCAGTCCCATGTTTTTGCTACAGTTCCCTGTTTAACAGCTGCTGTACCTTTTACCCTTCAACTCAGGCAGCTTCCCTGCCACCAGTGCTGCAAGTCCAATGGCCCCCTCTGCATCAATTGTGGCTCGCTCATACTCCAGCAGTCTCAGCATTGAAATGAGGATGTCCTCCTCCCTGAAAGCAAGAGACTTGGATCAAAAAAAAATCAAGTCAGAAGAGCTCCCAAAACCAGAAGATAATACATTTATGTGTAACTGGGTTCTTGCCTTCTTCCACCCAGATACAGATGACCCCAAGGTGGTGTTACAGAATGCTGTGCTGTGGGGAGTGGATGTACATCTCAGACTCATTATTAACTGAAACGCAGGATGGCTTTTTACTAGAAATATTACCTAAATTCTACTAATAAGTGTATTCCACAAATGTGGCCTTTTTATCAAGATTTAGAAGAGGTTTGTCAAGGGCTGCCTGCAAGTGTGGAACACAAGGACAAGTTTTACACCCAGAGCATGACCAGGTAGTGGTGGCAGGTGAATTTTTGGCCAAAGGGTCAGTTTGGACACCACTTTTAGTCATAATAACTTAGTTTTAGGTAGTCCTGTGAGGAGCTAGGGGTTGGACTTGATAATAATCCGTCATAAGCCTCTTCCAATCTGAGATATTCTGTAATTCTGTGGTATGTAGGTCTGGGTTCAAAGCCTTCAGTGCCCCTCTTGGAAGGAAAGGTACCCTATCCCCACACTCCCTCAGTCTCTGCATGATGGCAGCTCCTGTCAACCTGCTCTCCACTGCACATGCAGAACCACCATACCCTGCTGGTAGAGCACATTTTTCATATACAACATATCCATCCACTATTATTCATTTCACTGTTTTTCTTCACCTACCTCACAGCAACAACTTTATCCACAAGCTTCCCAGTCAGCTGCAAAGAATTGCTGCCAAAGCAAACTCCACTCACATCTGCAGATTTCAAAGGACAAAAATATGAAGTTGGCTGCTTTAGAGATATTCAGCATTTTTTAGAGTCCTGGCTGGTTTGTGCCCTTAATGACTGCAGCACCCTGCTGTTACATGACCTTAAGTTGCTTGATTTTTTTCATGTGACAGAAATGTGTTTGGTAATGAAAGATCAAATCCCACAAGAAGATTTTGCCACTTTGGACCCCTTCAAGAAACTTCTGATACTTCACTGGCATTGCTGCAATGTGAGAGTGATCCTGCAGCCCAGTGCTTCATGGCACTGGGCTTGTTAGCTGCAGCAGGACAGCTGGCTAAGAGTGTAGACATGGGCAGAGCTAACCAAGAGAGATTAGAAGTTTCCTATAAAACTCCTGTTTAATCCAAAACTTCCAGAGATCTGAACATCAGGCAAACAGGATGTTCTTAAACTGCTTAACAGTTGAGGTTTTTTGAGCAAATGATATGGAAACAACTGTACCATTTATAAACACTTTTGTTCTGAGAACAGTTTTATGTCTAAATGTTTAAGCACTGCATCATTTTCCTGCCTTTTCCCAAATTAGTCTTTTACACAAGAGCTTTCTCATTGACTCCACTGGTTTAGATGCTGCATGTGAGCACAGTGTTCAGATAAATACTCTCCTATTTCTAAACATTCATGTGCACTGGAAATAGTATTTTCCCCCACCAGGGTGTGGGGGAAAATGCGGCAGAAGTTGCTTTTACAGTTTGAATTAAATCCTGACTCTTTAGAGAACTCCCCTAAAATGTGTTTGAACTGAAATAATAAGAAAATAATATACTTGGAGAAATCTGTTACAACCTTTATTTTACTTCCAAAAGAACACTGCATTTTCTCACCTCCATAGAAGTGATGATTGTTGCAGGCCTGGTCATCAGTTGGGTGGCCAGCTTTTAAGGACTGTTGCAATACTGGGAAACTTTCAGATTCAACTCCCTGAGGAAGAGAGATGTCACTTTTTTATTGAACCATAACATAAGTTACCACCAAAGTAGATAGCAAAACCTACAGAAAGTCTCTCTTCAAATTAGCAATTAATTACAAGTTGCAAAACAACCATGCCGCCAATAAACTTATTCTGTGGCTTACTTAGGACCAAATTTTCCAATAAGAACGTTTTTTAAAACACAGAACTGGATTTTATTTGCTTGGGAAAAGTCTTCCCATACTTTTCTTTTAAATCCAGCCAAACAGCCAAGGGACAGGAATTTCCCTGGTTCTTACAGGGTCTTCTCTGAGGCAAAGCCCATGGCATCAGATAGTTCCTGTCCCCAGCACAGGCAGTGTCTGCAAGTGTCACTAGATACCAGTGTCTTTTGTAAACAGCTGTGGTGAAAGCCACCCAAACACAATGCTTAATAGGTGAAAGGCAACTTACAATTACAGAAATATGTGGGTTGAGGTGTTTGAGTGCAGCAGCTGACCCTGCCAGCAAACCACAGTGGCCTCCTGCAGGGAAAATCACCGCGTCCAGCTTTGGCACCTGCTCGTACATCTCCAGCCCCACGGTTCCCAGGCCTGACAGGTAGACAGCACTATCCTCCCTGTGGAAAGGAAGGGCACACATCAGCAGAGGTCACAGTTGTCAGGGCAGTAATAATTAAATCTACTACTTCCAGGACATTGTTCAGCAGAAAAAAGATAAATGTGAGAGTAGACAAGCCCCTCAAAGAGCGTTCAGATTGAAGAGCACTTAACTCCCATGGTTATCAGGTGTTTACAGAACTGGCAGGGAGAAGTCATGTTTCCATTTCCAGCACTTCCTTCAGCTTCATAAATTTTAAATGTTGCAGTCCAAACTACAAGCAAAGCCTCAAAAAGAAATCCCCTCTTTACTTATCAGTGGATTTAGTGCTTGTGATGAATGGAAAATTTTCATGAGATTTAAGCAGTGTGTTCAACCTCACAAATACCAAACAGATTGCTAGAGTTGTCTTTCCACAGTCCAGGGCCAATATCTGATGCCTTTGCATTAAGCAAAGCATTTAGTCATGCCAGAATAGTCACTGGTAAAATACTTTCAGGCAAATGTAGTATAAAGAATAGGGACAAGCAGCATCAAAAAATTGAAGAGAACTCCACTCTACAGTCACACGACTGACTTGAATCTATTTCTAAAAGCTGGTCTGCATTTTATTTACAAGTTAGCAGTGATGCAAATGTAGAACTTTATATAAGAAAAGAAATATGAGCAATCTAAAAGCTATTCTGCTTTTTCTGGCAAACAGAACCATAGATCCAATGACTGTACTTGATTTACTTGACCCAAGGATGTTTGGGTACTAGGAAACTGTTTCTATTACTGCTAGGCACAGAGAGGCTCGGTGTAGGAGCACAGAATTCCTGCAAGGAGGAGACCAAGGCCCTTGAGGAGTTACCTCACACAGAAAAGACAAAATTCCTCAGGGCAAAGGTCTATATAATTACATGAGAGAGGATAGGATTAATGAACTTCCACTCCTGTAGCACAGCCAAAGACAAAAGCAAGAAGTCATAGTGGAATGAGTAAATTTACTGTCTTTATCAAGATACTGAAGGAGCTCTCTCCTCCTTATAGGTGACACAATATATCATTGGCCTCCTGAACAATTCTGGAGACTTATTCTCAAATAAGATTCAGATCTTGAGATTCTGAGTTTGTGGAGCTACCCCTGCCATAGTTACATGGGCTAAAAGGGGACCTGCAAAAATGACTGAAGGCTTGGGATAGTCAGTGAAGGAATAAAGCCTCTCTAACAACTGAAAACTGTCCAAATGAGACTGCTCTGGGCATGGAGAGCTGTTAGCAATTTGAATCAATATTTCAGATCATTATGTTTTCATTGCTAACATCCAGTTGAAACATCAGTTCACTGATCAGCCATCAGCTCTTATAATAAAATGGGTGATTTTCTTTGCATTGTTACTGATAACTTTTGCTTTTTGAAAGCAAACATATCTCTGAGTATCATATGCCATAGAGGCAAAATGAAGGAACAGGGCAGATAAATCTAAAGACTGTGGACTGAAACAAGCAGCTTTGAGCCAGAGTGAGAAACTTAGCTATTTGCCTTCTGTAATATGTGATACATCAGCAATCAAAGATGGGCTGTCAGGCTTTAGTTTTCCAATGAAGTTTGGGTGTGGCAGCTAGAAGGCTCTGTTCCTTTCTGTTCCAAGTAAAGGGCTCAGAGTCTGTTGGATAGAGCAACAGACTAACCAGATCACAAATGATCAGGTTTGAGCAGCATTTAGATATGGAGTTATGCAAGAAAAAAATGGGCTCTCAAGGAAGGAAGGTGTGTGATTCAATCTGCTTTCTTCCCTGATTCACAAAGGAATCTTTCTCACATCCTCCCAGAGGTACTGAGTTAGTTATTGGCAATAGTCACATTGCATTTATAATGAGATCCTGGGCCCCTATAGTTAGTAAAAATTTCATGGCACCTAGGCAGCAATTAGGCAGACTAAATGATTGAATTCCAATTTGAAAAATCACATTTCCTTCCTGGGATTTCCCAGGAAGTTGCAACTGAGTAAAAAGTGTCCTTCATCTCTTTGAATTCTTGCATGATCATTTTCATGACACAGTATTTTAATTGCACTCAGGCAATGGGAAGAGCTGACAATGACACACCCAGCTGCAGGGCATTGCCTGTGGAGGTACAGCCAAACCCAGACACGTAGTGTCTGCTTCAGGAAGGGCACAGTGAATTACTGGGTGAGGAAACCCAGAGACCAAATTGCTAGGGATTGTATCCAAGCTAGAATTACACTGAAAGAAAATGACATTTTGGAAGTTCCACTCTAACACTTGGGAGATCAGCTGGTACTTTACAGCCAGCTTTGGTAGGTGACAAGAATGTGTGTCAGACCCACACTGGAGAAGACTGGCTATCCATAAAGGCATGGGAAATCTCTCCAGGTCTACACCTAACAAAATATTTTCCAGATATCCCTTTATGAAAAGGCTCACAATTCAAGTGGGGGGTTTCTTCCTTTTTTTTTTTCTTTCAGTGAAAAATTGCATCTGTGAGGTTTTAATTAAACACAGTCACCGATTGAACAATTCTGTTTCTTGTAACCTGAAACCCGAAATAAATCAGAGTGCTTTAGTATTATTAATGGTATTATGTACATTTAGAGTTCCTCAGTGTTAGATGCTGAAGTTCTACACATGCATTGTCCCTGGAGCTTCATGAACCGGGAGAATATCTACCTTATGTAACTTAAATCATGATTTTGGAGCGGGGGGGGAGGGCAGGGAAGAATAAACATCCAATTACAATAAAATAATTTAGTTCTTATGTGTGAATGTGATAGCTGATGCAAGCCAGCTGGAAGTTAGCATCAATTGAAAAATAGCTGACAGAACTTCAGAAATCACAGTTATGGGAAAATATGGTTTTCAAAGGAGCCTAAAAGTGTTTAAAATTCTTTGGGATTCAGAGTACCTCATTCGCCACTGAAAATCCCAGTCTGGGACAAGACTGTGCCCACGGTGCAGACCAGGCACAGGAACCAGCCCTGGGTGTCACTGGCTGCTGGAAGAGCTAACAGAGGAGCTGAACAATACAGTTTGTAGCATTGCCTTCCCAACACACCAGCCGGGAAAGAAGTGGGGACTTCCTCTGTTCTGCTCACTCTGGGATCTTCTTTCCAGGCAACACCACTCCTTACTGTGTTTGAGGCAGCAGTGCCTGGGAGCTGGAGGGGAGCAGGCACTCCCTGCAGGAGATGCCATACAAACACCAAAAGCAGGATGAAGCCTGCACAGAAGCAGCAATGGTAGGGGGACAGTAACATTGCAGCTCAGGGCATCAGAGGGACCACTGTTAATGATTCACATCTCTGTGCTTTTCTTGAAGAAAGGTAAAAACATAAGGGGGGGCGGGTAATGCATGAGACTACAGAGATGAAAGAGAAAAGGGGAAAAGTATCAGTTCTAAACATAAGGGGGGCGGGTAATGCATGAGACTACAGAGATGAAAGAGAAAAGGGGAAAAGTATCAGTTCTAAGTGGTTTTGCCTGTCTAATTTATGTTTTTGTTAGATCTGCCTTGTCCAGTGACCTCAAATAGCTCAAATTTAGATTTATGGTCAACCTTAGCTACTTTAAATGTATGTGTGAAGTAGCCCCTTAATCATCTTTTTTTCAAGGCGGTATCAGTTTTGTTCCTCACACCAGATATGTGAAAATCTTAGAGCATTAACCTTCTCTTGCTCCACATTATCCCACTGAACCCTTTGCATTAAAGATTAACTTTTACCCACCTAACTTCAAATAGAGACCAGAAATTAACACTAGCCTTAATGCTTTCTGACAGAGTTCCTAAAGAAATAACCTATAGCCATTATCATATTAGGCCACAGAAATCCCTAATCACAGACTTTGCCTAATTTAGGGGCAGAGAAGAATATCTCATTTTGGTCTCCATCCCCACGCGTTACAGAAGGACACGATTTGTGCCTGGGAACACATAACTGTCCGTATTCCAGGTCAGAGGAGCATTTTGATGAGCTGTGATAATTTTAATGAAACTATTTGCTTTTGCAGAGCTGTGCAAGCACCTAATCAGGTGAGGCTGGCTTTCACTTACTCCTCGAGGTAGAGGTAGCCATTCTCCTGTGCCAGCCTCCTGGCGTGCACCTGGGAGTCCTTGGCAGTGGTGCCGTAGGAGATCACCATGGCCCCGTAGTCACGGCACGTTCTCACCCTGGCCGGGGCCGTGCTGGTGGGCACGATGACAAACACGGGAACACGGAGCTCTGAGGCGTGGTAAGCAACAGCCATGGAAAAGTTACTGTCCGAAGCCACGATCACCCCTTTTCTTTGCTGCTCCTGAAAAACAGGGGCGCTTATTGCACGTTATACATTGTCACATAGCTGTGCCTTATGATCCTGGATCATTCCAGTGATCTGACTTCCTTTCTTTCCTTTACTAGCTGATTAAATTGGGATATTATGGTACAGTATGTGCATGTCTGCTGTGACCTCAGGATTTACACACAAAGCTAAAACAGCACAAGATCAATCCCTGTGCTTGCACTCCTCTGGGTTCAATTCTTGTTCCATTGGAAAGAGCTGAAAAACTCCAACTGATCACAGAAAAGCTGATGTCTGGTCCCTCAGAGCTGATATTCCTTCTCTCTCTGCCTGTATGAAATTATTTCCTTTCAGGCTTCCTTTAACAGAAGATTTAATTTATATTATTACGAAAGGCAGGAATAGCCACTGCTCTGGGCTGCTGTCTCATGCCTATTATAACAATTATTACTGCAGAGACTCCTATGACAATGGCAACAACCTCCTATGACAAGTGATAAACACGCTATTCATGTAAGAAAACTGAAATTCATTACAAAATCAATTGGTGATCTAGATCTTTGTCATCACTCATTGTAATTCGATTTCATCACCGCTCATGAGTTTGGTGGTTTCAACATATCAGAACTACAGTAGCCATAAAAACACTTGCATCTTAATGCCACAGGAAAATGCTGATGTTCCCATTTTGTAAGCTTTTGTTTCAAACATTTTTAAGAATTTCACCAGCAGATCAGCCAATTGTAAATAAAGAAGTATTTTACATTCAGACCTATCTCTTCACATGCTGTGTCCAGCACAGTGACTCTAAAGACAAGAAATGCTGTGATTCCATGGAGATTAGAGGTGAATTTATTGTCAGCTCTGCTCCATTTTCATGAAGCAGAGCTAATCTACTTGTTTTTGAATGCTGACATTTCGCTATACCTGAGGCAATGACATCAGAAGGTAAAGTACACCTCGTTCCTTCACAGACCCTGTGTACTGGAGGAACTCCTTCTTCAGGTAGATGTCCATTCCATACTGCTTGGATAGCCTAGAATACTGGAGTAGACAAATAATATTATGTCAATATATCTACTATTAAGAAAAATCTTCCACACCCCATCAGCTGTCTGTTGAGGCATGAATTCTACTGCTATATATGAGCTCTAAAAAGTAAGATTCATCTTCTGGTTCTTTATAAATACACAACAGTGTGTTGTTTTCTACCAAATCCTTCTGCTTTATGGAAGTGATTTGCAAACTCACAGCAGTGAAATAAGGACCAAATGCCATTAAGAACTCTGAAAATAGCACTTGCTTTGGATCTTACTGTACAAACACAGGCTTTACAATAAATATTTTCAATTACCTCAAAACCCATGCTTCCAGATTTGCCAGAACTGGATACTGAATGTGCCAAAAATAAGGTAATCATCTAATAGATACAAAAGCCATCAGAAAATACCTCCTTGAGACCCATAATGGTTCTGCTATGGTTCCTGCCACTGATTTACTACTGAGTGTTGTCCTTTTTCCATTTAAGGCCAGTAGAATATTAGTAAAGGCATTTCTTACTCAAAGATGGAAATAATAAAAAACAACTTCCCAGGACTGCAAGTGTAAGCAGCAGCTGTTTGGAAAAGCTTGGTGTTTTGGAGCAGAAAGGATGCCTAGGCTGAGGGAAATTAGCAAGCACATTATATGTGACGCAGTGTCCAAGCACATGAGTTTAAAAAAAAATTAATAGCAAATATTTGTTAAGTTTTATAATAAGACACTCCCAGCATGCACCAATGTATTAATTTCCTATTAGCATATTCACTAAACCAAGAGTCTTACACAAGATAGCTTGTGAAATAAAGCTGCAGTAAGCCTGTGGGTGCCAGCTCCCCAGGCTTACTGCAGCTCTGTTTCAGAATTGGCTCCATCTCCTCTATTGGCTGCCAAGGTAAATGAGGCCCTGATGATTTAGGGGATCAAGTCCTCATTTAAGTCACAAAGTGAGACAGATCCAAAACCAGCATGACAAAATATCTATCTCCAGCAATATCTGTGGGTGTCATACATACAACATATAGTCTTTACACTAATATGTATTGACGTTTTTCAGTCTGTGGGACTTTCCAAGTGAATTTATATAAACGAAATGTATCTGAAACAGATACTTGCTTTAAAGAATACAGTTAAACTACATGTTTCAGGTGAACGTTTTGAGGCTTTTCAGTGGATTTCCAAGCATATGTAAAGTTCCTCACCCATAGGTGGGGCCAGATTCTCTATTTTGCTTCCGAAAATCCTGACATAAGAACTACTGCTTGCTGCTCCTTTGCAAATCTGGCTGCAGAAATTGAAACAATGGAAAGTGCTTACCACACTAATAGGATAATAGTTTATATCCTAAACAGCCTAATCTATGGAGAATGCCTATGCAAAATAAAACAAGAACACTAGAAAATAAATGCTACTAGTTCTTCACATACCATACTTGTTTTTGTAGAGAATCTTGGATTCTAGAGTGAACAATCAGAAAAAAGATTTAAGGAGATGAATCTTGTGAATAATAAAGTTGCTAAGTCTCCTACCTTTAAAACTGTGTCATTAAGTCACTCCTTACCACAGGGGTGGTGTACTTTAGATTGATATTTTTCTTTCATTTTGATACTCAGGATTTTAATTCTTTAGGTTATCCTTTCTGTCTTCCTTTAACTGAGGATTTTTTTCATATAGCCTAAATATAGCAATTACTTCTAACAAAGCAGGCATCAGTGCTATTTGCAGCTGAACTGACCTGATGTGTGACCTCATAAGACTCATTGAACCGGCCTGCAAGATCTCCCTTTAGTCACTGTGATCTTATCTAAGGACTACAGGTACCATGTCTAAGGTACAACACGCAGCACAGCCTCCCTCTGGCATCCACAAAGCTAACACAGCACAGCCCTTACAGCTCCTTCTTCAGCAGCCAAACCAGGTGTCCAATTTAATGCCAGTTCCTACTTTTCTTGTGCTCACTACCTCTTTGACATGTTACAATTCACTCATGATGCCATATCTCAGCTCCAAGGCAAAGTCCTGCCGGAAGAACCAGAATGCTCCATCCGTGGTTTTACCTCCAGATTAGGAGTCACCCTGAAAAGTGTTTCTCCCTTCAGTTAGCTAAATGGATTATAGTCACACTCACTCTTGTAGTCTAAACAAATGTCCTTGAAAAGGGCTCTTACCTCTCAATGATGAGTTAAAGTAAAGGTTTTCTGTGTTTTTCTTGACACCTCTCTGTGCTTTTGAAACAATGCATGAAATGCACTAATGACTTCTGCAGGAACATTGCTTTAAATAACAACCATCATAGGCTATTTTCACACTAAAATATACAGGGTTTTTAATGGATATAGGTTTTCCACTATTCTGATAATTTTAAAAGCATGGTTCATTAAAAATACTAAAGAAAGTGAGACTGTTTAGCTTCAAACAGTAAATGCAGAAAGGGAATACAACTGGATTGCATAAATCTGTCAGGGAGACCCAGGAGAAAGGAGCTATTTGAGGGGTGTCATGGTTAACCTCAGCTGGCAACTAAACACCATCCTACCACTTGCTCATTTCCCTGCCCCTGTGCTCTGGAGGAGATGGGAATTGGAAGGGTAAAAGTGAGAAATCCCATGGGTTGGGATAAGAACAGTTAGTAAGAATAAATATGTCAATCAATCAATAAAATAATAACAGCAACAATGTAATTAAAAGGAAAATAACAAAGAAAAATAAACAAGACCCAAGAAAGACAGTGTATGAAATTGAAAACAATTGCTCATCACCAACCAGCTGATGACCAGCCAGGCCCTGAGACAGGCCCCCAGCCAACTTTCCCTCTAATTTTGTTGCTGAGCAAGGTGTCATGTAGTATAGGATAGGTCCCTTTGGTCAGCTGGGGTCAGCAGATCCAGCTGTGTCTCCTCCCAGCTCCTTGTACATCCCCAGTCTTCTCACTGGTGGGATGGAGGGAGGAACAGAAAACGCCTTGACTGTGTAAGAGCTGCTCAGCAGTAACAAAAACATTTCTGTCTTATCAACAATATTTTCATCACAAATCCAAAACACAGCCCCATACCAGCTACTGTGAAGAAAATTAACTCTACCTTAGCCAAAACTTCCCTGTATTCCGGCCAAATGTTTTATGCCACCTTACAGCCCCAAACTGTCTTGTACCATGTCCTTTGACACAAGACACACTTCTTCAGTCATGTGCTACAAAAAGCACAGCTATCCTTATTTTGTGAATGCTAGGCTAAAAAACCCATGCTGGAAGTAGTTGTGATGTCTCTGGATCAGCAGGCATCATATGGGAACAAGGACAACTGCTGCACCTTGAGGACCCAACCACTTCACTCCAGGGGCTGCTACCCCCAGGCAGATTGCAGGGCCCTTACCCTGTGCATGCCAGAAAAACAATCCACAAGGATTCACTGAGAGTGTGATTTGGGGCTGCTGCTAGGAATTGCTGTTTGGCAAAGACACTCTTTTCACCCACCAAAAGGAAAAGAGATCACCCAGAGGGCCCAGAGAAGCCTGCTTGAAGAGCTCCCAACAGTCCAACAGTAGAAATACAGGGCTAAAATGTATAGATATACCGTACCAGCTTGCCATTGTACTTCTCTTTTGGCAGACCTTGTACACTGATGGGGGGATCTCAGTCATTTCTACATCAAGATTGATGAACAGGTGCACGTTTGTGTGTCCTAATATCCTTATTTTGCTGAAGACACCTGTGGCAGAAATTCCTGTTTAAAGAACATATCCAGCCCTTCCTGGCTGGCCTAACTGAGAAGGCAAATCTGTACCTTCAAACCCTCCAAATATGAGGGCTAGTTCCAGACCAGACCCTCCCACAAGAGTGCTTACCCAAACACTGGTAGTCTGCCACGTCCAACTGATGTCCCTTTATAGCAGGAGTTTGTCACTGGGAGCATAATATCACAGTGCATTAAGTCTATGCCTAATGTGGTTTATCCTTTGTTTACAGGTCACTGCAATCTTTGAGGATTTAGGTTAGTGTAAACAGGTAAGAAGAAAATTATTATTGACAGTTAAATACAATTAATATGAACATGAGTCTTCTTACACAGATGATGTTGCTGAAATTCAAACATACCCTTTCTATTTGTGATCAACTTCTATAAGGAAAAAGAAAATAAGCATTGAGAGAATACAAAGCCATAAAGATTCCCTACCATGCAGGGGGTTTTCTGAACACCACACTGGATTTTGAAGGCCGCTGCACTAATGTCTTCAAATCGAATCAGCTTGTTACAGCTTGCCAGGCTGGCCCTGCTGCTTGGCTGAGGGATGCAGGAAAGGGCATCCCTAAGTAACTCCTCATTTCGGCTCACTATCTTCATCTCCCAGGTCTTCACATCCCCGTTCAGGTAATCCTCCTCACCAAAATCCTTCAGTCTCTCGGGGTTGATAGAGGGTGGCTTCTGCCCAATAAGGCCATTTCTTATGGGCACATCCTTACAGCAGTGAAGATCACAAACTGCTGGCACATCTTGTTTCTTTATTTTATTGTCATCCCTGAAAACAAATAAAATAAATTTGTTAGAAAGGCTTGGGTGATTAAAGGCTTGTTATTTAGCATTTTAGAAGGATGCACCTGTCAGTTGCTCTTTGCAAGCCTCAGACAGGCAGAGTGAGTTGCTGCTGTCATATTACCTACCTGTAGGTGCACTAAAAGACACTGTGACCTTAGAAAAGCCACAAATAACCCAACATGTCGGCAAACTGTGAAACTGTCCTACCCAAGAAAATAAGAAATATATAATCTGTGTTGTCTGGGCAGCCAGACCTTCCTTAGTACTTGGTATTCAACGGGCAATGATCCTAGTTCAGTGCTTCCAAAATTTTGGAATAACTGGAATTGTAATTTCTGTATGCAATTCTATCTTTTTCAAAAAGGGCAAGGAGCTGCTGCAGACCATTCCCATAAACTATTAATAGCAGCAACAAATACCACTACATTGTACACAAGAGGTCTGCTCTCTGCCCTTGCATACTTGCAGAGTGTACTCTTGACAGCCATCAGCTGCCTCGAGACAGGAAGGAAATTACTTTGATAAGGGATAATAATTATATCCTCCTGCAGAGCTAAAGAACTAGGTCTTCTGATCTGTAGGTTAACATTTAATGGGTAAATACATGTGTAGATATGGCAGAGATGTGGTGGCACAAAATTCTCCTTCCCCAAGAAACTCACAAGAAACAACACCGCTAGAAAAATTTGCTGGGTTTGCTGCCTTCAGCTGCCTGACTCTGTGGTCCATGGCATTCAGTTCACAAGGAAAAATGTACTGTAGTGCAGGATTTTGCAGTCCTATTAACAGATAAATGCAAAACTTCTAGGAATTCTTGGAATTTGGAGATTATTATGGGGGAAAGGAGCATTATTCAGAAGAGCAGTGATTTGGAAAAGAGCTGATACCACCCCTGGTTTGTGGCTATGATTTGACAGATGGTATGAGCTCCTCTACATGACTCACTAGTAATCTATTTGGTAGAAACGGTTTTCTAAAAACAAACATGTTAAATTATGTCAGAGATTCCAGCATTATCTCCAACAAAAAAATATTTACCTTCTTCCTAAAATAATTTTGGTCTAAGTTTTGCAGTTATTCATCAGCAGGGCTGGAAAAAGCACATTTTACAGCAGTGGTCAGCACCATAATATGGTTGCAGCAACTTCCAAAAGAATTTTAAAATATTTAGAAACATCTCTTTTTTCAGCAATTGCTCACTTTGGGCAGTATCATCCATTTCCTTAATGGTATCAATAATCTGTGCCAGTAGCTCTGGTTCCTATTACACTTCCAATTTTTCCACTGAGGAACTCACATAACAATATGGGCAACATAAAATGTTTTATTATTAGAATCAAGTAATATACCAGTCACATCAATTATTCTGTGTGTCTTCAAAGGAGAAAATTTCTGAAGCAAGATCTTCTCCCTCTAAAGTTAATGAGAACACTAATTTTCTAAGATAAAGAAAGTATATTCACATTTGTAACCTTTTTAAGTTGAAACTTGTGATCTAAAGTATTTTCCCAATACTGTATCTTACAGCTGATGCAGCCTAACACCTGGCCTTCTGCTTTCAAATCAAATAACTTATCAAGTAGCTCTGTTCTGCACTTTTCTGCATCTCTGCTCCATTGGGGTTAGACAGCTGGAACACTTCATAAAGATGTTAAGCTTCCAGTGTTGGTTTGGGTGCACATTAGTCTGTTTAATGCAAAGCTGACAGCCAGATCAGACTGCCTCCCTGTGAACTTGTTACAGCAGCAGCATCCAGGAGGCCACAGCGCTGTTAGAGTTCATTCCACATCTCTCCCTTCTGAAAAAATGTTTTCCATATCACAGACCCCCATAACCACTCCAAAAGGAAGAACAGATATGTCTTATTTCTGAACATACTGTCTAAAATATTTAGCAAGCATTAGCAATGAATCATGTTTGTTACACTGGAAATGGGTTAAAGAGGTTGTAGGGGAAAAAAAATAGGCAGATCAAAAAATTTGTGATTTTTTGGGTCAATTTTTTTTATCCAACTGGCAGTTGAGATAAAAGAACAATTCTCATTTTTCATTGCATCTGTTGCAATCAAAAAGTCTATAAAAACACCCAGCCAAAGATAACCACAAGAAGTTTTTTGATGAAGCAGAATTCCGTGAGAAAGTAGAATTGGATGGTAATGCCTCATCACACTAGTGCCATCAAGTATTTGTATCTGCAGATAGAAAGACCAAAATGGTATATTGATTTTTTGCCCTAGTCTTAGGTTTCCCTTTTCTGTCAGAAAAAAAAGGAGGGAAGTAAATCAGATGCTCAGTCCTTGATGTGCAGTGCCACTCTCATGACCAGTGAGTATCTGCTCAGGACTTCAACGCAGACAACACCTTGTGACCATTTGAAAAGAGGAACAGAAATCAAACAGAAATCAAAATATGTATAGGCCTTTCAGGCTTGAGCTAGGTTTAGAGCACATCTGAATCATTACCATCTTAATGTTTAATATGAAAACTATAATACATTTACGTCTGAAAGGTCAGCAGCCTCTTTGTCAAGGGGATATCCTTTTATTGTATATATATATATATGTATTGTATGTATTTGTTTCAGAATAACTTTGATTCTTCCTCTATACCCACTTCTCATTTACATTAGAAAATGACACTTTCCCATATTGAGCCCACCTGGATGTGCCACAGACCCTCCTAGAGCTCTCAAATTCCCAAGGTAAACAGTGGGCTGAGGTTTGATCACACACCACAAACGGGCAAATAATGACCCTGTTGGGTCAAAAGCATTTTTTGCCTCAAAAGCATTCCACGTGCTTGGCAGAGATCTATATGGATTTCTTTTGCAGGAACAGGCAAAGCAGGCAGCAAAGCATGCAAGTGCTCACAGAAACACAGCATGTGACTCCTCAAGCACAGTAACAAAATATAGCCCCTACTCCAGCAATCATGTCCACCAGATGAAGGTCTGAACCAATATAAATACAAACCTCAGCATTATAAAGCACTGTTCCTTTCAAAAGGAGCTTTTCCTTTTTTTGGAGTTTATCAAGTTTTCATTAAAAGATCTTTTTTTTTCCAGACATAAAACAAATACCCAGCTGGCAAGCTTTGTTACATGGTTATAAATTACAGCATTTTACCTTTAAAGTGATTAGTAAAAGCAAACATGAAAATGCAGTTTTATAAACCTACTTTTTCAAGAACAGCTGCTCAGCATAACTGGAAAAAAAAGAGAAGATCCATATGCAGACATTCCATAAACAATTAAGGCACAGGAAAAAATATAATTTGTTTAAGTAGATAGCTTTACATATTTTAAAGTCCCAAAGCCATTGCAAAGACAGTGTACCAAAATGTACTCCTACAATAATAAAAAGCAACAACTTGGAATGAATAATTTTTCTATTTCCAGTTTGATTTTTTGAACATACTGATAATATTAATCAAGTCAAACAGCACTGGGGGAAAAAAATCAAAAAGAGTAATATTAACAAACTAAGAAAATAATAAAACCAGCAAAAATAATTTTGGGAATATAAAAGGCAGTAATGCATACTATACCTGAAGACCACAACTGTTGCCTTTTTTAGACAGAGAAAGAAGGGTCCAAGTGTGCAATGATGAAAAGCTACCTGTCCCCATGTGAAGCACGTTCAGATTTCCCCCCTCAGGACCCACAAAACAGACTAAACAGATTAAACTGATGCACTGGATCTCCTCAGCTTCTAAAACAGGGAGTAAAATCTGCAAAATCACATATGTCCAGGGAATAGCAAACTGTGAATGACTAGTCATCATTCTTCCCAGTCTAAGTGTTAGGGGGAGATGGTATGAAAGTATCAGGTGGAAAATTTAGAATTTCCCTTCTTAGAGAAAATAATTAGTTCACAGAACTCATTGCCAGAGGACTTTATGAAGAACAACAATGCAAACAGGCTCTTAAAAAATGCACAACTAAATGGAAGCAGTGACCAATACATACATCATTCAAGAATTAATCTGTGATTCAGGATCTGAGCACCTGGCAAACTCCATGAAAGCATGTGAAAGAAACTGTCTTAGGTGGCTTTTATATTTCTCCCAACTCTATAACTGGTCACCCCCAGAGAGAGGACACAGAGGAGGACAGATCTTTGGCCTGACCCAGTGTTGGCATTTTGAGTGCAGATGTACCCAATGTCAGCAGTTGACCCATTTGGCAGCTTTTACACTTTCAAAATGAGTCACAACAACGTTTTGAGCCAGATGTGAAGCTGAAATTATGGACAGACATTACTATGTACTGGTTCACAGATGGAAATTCAGCTATCACAAAAGGAAATTAATTTTATTATAAGACTGAAAACTCAGCCTTTCTTTGTCATTTCTACAGCAGCTTTTGTCATCTGCATTCACAGTGATGTGCATTCAGTATTAAGGGGGACTGACAGTGTTGCAAAATGTGCAAATGTAAAAAATTTTCTCAAGCAAGGATGTTTTTGATGTTTGGTGTTTGTATATTTTCAGGACTAATCAACAAGAAGGGAGATTTAATCCATGAAACAGCAACTAACAAGCTCTAAGTGATGTTTTGTGCTAGAAAAGCAAATTACTTGTTGGTAGAATTGCCTCAGTAATGTTTAGGGTTTGACGTGCTTCAATGATCTTGGACCTCTTAGAAGATTAACAAAGCTTGGGGAGAAGGATGTACCACTGATAGTGGACACAAAAAATGCAGAATTTATGGGGCCCCAGGACATTTCGCAGAATTCCCAAGACAAAGGAGAAACTAACAAAGCCAATGCAGCAGCTGTGCTGAGATCAGCTCAGACTGGGTAAAAGGTGATTCTGGCAGGGGCAGATTGAGACCACCAACCCAAGAAACCACTGACCCAAAAGAAGAGAAAGAATGAGCATGAGGACTAATTAGCATGAGAAACAAGAGAATCATTAACCAATAGAAGATAGAATACTAATTAATAAGAGAACTTGCAGCAAATGAAAGCTAATTCCTTTGTTTGTTACAATGGATAGATAGTAAAAAGCATTGATAGTTGGTGTGCTTGGTTTGTGGAACACACAGAGCACCCAGGCTTGTGCAACTCTCAAGTATAATGAATGGCTCTCTCAGCACGTAATTATTGGCTTGTTGCACACACAAGAAAAGATAAGGAATCTGATTTTTGTGGACAACAGCAGTATGGCACAAGTTCTGTGGAATACTTTAGCATCCTTATATAGGCCTGTGCCATGACAAGAAGTTCCAGCTCCAATGCCCAGCCTGGGCTCAGCAGTCACAAAATGTTAAGCTTGAATACCACTTCAAACTCATGCACACGTTCTCTATATGTGGATTTTAATTTTGTTCTTTTGTTCTTTTTTAAAAATACCGGTGTAGGGGTTTCTTAAGCTCATACCTATATGCTGCCATCATCTTCAAGCTGCCTGAAGACTTTCCTGGAGCACACTGACCAAGAGACATTGGTAAGATACAGCTTTAGATATATTTGTCATCTGCTTTGAAGTAATTGGGCTCAGATCTTACACCTGCAAGTTTGGAATACCTACTAAGGCAAAAGATGACCCCTTTAAAGTCACTTCTGCCTCTTCCCTCAGTGTTGAGCAGAGATGGGTCATGTACAAGGGGCAAGGCAGGGGAGCAGCCTGGGGCAGGTAGCAGTCTGCTTTGCTTATGACTGCCATGTGACTGGGCTGGGATCTGCTCTTACAGGAGTGAGAAACAGGCAATCCCAGGAAATGACAGAGAGGGCCCTTTCCCTCATCCAAATCCCTTTTACCCAGAACCTCTCCAGCTCCATTAATCCTTCTAATTCCATGTCCCAGTGCTGTCTCCTCTGACCCTTCTCACTGCCTGAGCCTCCCAGACCCCTCTGATACTTCCCTTGTTTGTTGCAATCCCCGTTCCCAGTAGCTCCTAAACACTCCTCTTCCATCTCAACTCCTCTTCTACCTTTTTACCCATCCCCAAATACATCCAAATACTGCAATAGCAGTAATTCTTTAAAGCATCTCAGAAACTTGTGCAAGTTCTTAAAGAAGTTCATGACTTCTTTATGAAAGAAAAATGGTAGAAAAACAGAGGCTTGCTGAGATAAAAGTGTCAAGAAGGATCATAACAAATACCATCTTCACTACCAGGAATTCCAGGTCGTGCACTCTATAGTGTCTGAGTGCCCTGCACACCACTACAGGGTGACAAGTAAACTCCTGCAGACACAGGGAAGGAACACAAGATCTCTCTTTGGCAATAAATTTAAAACAGATCAAAGACAATACTTACTGCACTCTAAATATGACTGTCTTGAATTATCAGTATTTTGTGTAATACTAGTACTTAGAAACACCATCCGAGACTGTATCGCTCCAACTAGTGGCACATACAGGATGGAAATATAAAATGCATGTCTGAAATTTATATACCTAAACCCTGTGCTAAGTGATCGTTCCTAAGTCACACAGGAATCACCAACACCTTCCCCTAAACAGAAAGACAAGTTCAGCAAATATTAACTCAACTTTATTGATGGAAACTGGGACACAGATCCAGGGACTTGCCTAAGACTTCCGCAGGGCTATTTATCAGAGTGCCTTAAATACAAAGAGATCAGTGCTTAGTAACCAGCCTGGATGCAAAAGTGTGGGCACTGTGACCATCCAGCACAGATAGGTACATAAAAACCAAGCCTTGAGACTGAGCAGGCCTTTATAACTCTACTCCCCACATGCAGGTCTGACAAACCCGTGTGATGCTGCACCAGCAGCGCACACAAAGAAAGCTGAACCTCATGCAGGAAACAACCAAGCTGTATTATCACCTCTGATAAAATCTCTCCTTACTTTTAGTCAGGAGCCTGAGCCTAGCACTATACATTCCTTCATCTGTGGTCTATTGCCATTCTTCTGTACACACTATGTACATGTCATTGCTTACCGCTGGCAATGGCAACTGGGTGTCAGCTGCTAAATAGATAACACTAGAAAAAGCAATCTGAAAGCAAGAAGAATTCACAAGGCCACCCATCATGGAAACGTTAAACTAGAGGTAACCAATTGTCTCTCAAAGAGACCCATCCCTCTCAAAAGTTCTTATAAGGCATTCACAGATGCGAATGTCAAATGATCACTACCCAACACTGCACGGAGTTGGGCAGCTAAAACTCTTCAAGGAATTAAACTTTTTCCTAAGTTGAATGTATTCTGAGTCTAGAGGTTTTCTAGTGACTAACACAGCTCTATAATTCACTTCCAATTAGGAAGGTATAGCATAACTCAAAATAGAGGAAAGAGTGGTCCTGTGCTGAAAGGAGATTCACAGTGAACTACAGACCAGGTCGTATCACAGGTGACTTTGGGCAAGCCCTCTTTGCAGGGCAGAAGACTTTGTCTTCCCCTTTATAACAGCATCAGGCTCACTGAAACAATTTGTCTTAAATGTTAACAACAGCTGTGACAAGGAGATGCAGGACATGAGAATTGTTCCTTGTTTGCACCACATCTGGCAAAACCAGAGCATGATCTCAGTAGTGGTGTCCGGACAATTAAACCGAGGGAGAAACAAACTATGGAAAAGGTTAAGAATGAGGTTGCACAACACCACCATGCCATGTGTGTGCACAGCCTCAGCTCATGCTACACAGGGACACGAAATGACTCTTAAATTCCATCTACACCATCCAAGTCTGAAAACAGGAATTTAAGATCGCTGTAAGCACCATAACAAAGACAACCACAGAGCTGTAATAACAGGATCTGGCATGGGCTATCCCAAGATAAATTTTCAGCAGTCCATTGGTCTGTCTAGAGTTATTTCTGATGCCGTACTCATGAAAAAATAAAGCTGAACTCTCAGGGCTAAAAATATTCAAATCTCCGCCACTTCTAGTGGATAACTCCTAAAGCAACTCATCCTCACAGAACCCTGGGAGATTATGGAAAATTACAAACAATTTCCTGGATTTTTTTTGTTTGGTTAGGATTTTTTTTAAAAAGTAAGGAAAGGAAAAAAAGAAAGCATTACCTATACAGCACAGCGGCTAAATAAACAATGAGGTGAAGCAAAACTCCAACTACGACACCATAAGGAGGCAGGAGGGGTCCAGGGGTTGCCATGTCCATGGGCCTGGCCCCGGGTGGACCCCGAGGGCTGACCGTGACCCCTGAGGGGGATAAAGGAGCACTCTAGCTCTAAGTCAGACAGCAATATTCTCCAACCTTTGCCAGAAAGGATCGTAGTCTTCTTCTTCCCTGTAGCGGTCCCTGGGAGTTCTGTTTTTTAAGACCCTGAAGTAGATAAACTGTGCTGCAAAATTCATTGTAATTCCTGGTGCAAAGCAAAGCTGGAGACTGCTGGCAGGGGACACACTTGCCTGTGAGAAGTGTCAGCCCTGCACTGCCTGGGTGGGAAATAGCAGGCGATGTGCTGTAAGCAGCTCTCAGAGCTGGCTGGGGGGGAAGTGCCTTTGAAAGAGATGGCTGCTGCTATTTAAAGAGATTATTTCAGAGCCCAACCTGTCCTTGTCAATTTGAGTCAGGGCCTGGATTATGCTCGGGTGACGCTCTGTTAGCAGGACACTTGAAGCTTTAGTTACTTACTGCTTAGCTGTGGAGCATGATCCCGACTGGCTACAGGGCCCGTGGCTGAGCAGCAGGAAAGGGATGCCAGGTTTGGGGTGCTTGAGTCTCTGCAGGGATCCTTTTAGGCAGCCCCAAGGTCCTCATGGCTGGGGCACAGAGGAGACAGCTCAGTTTGTTCAGGTCTTCTCTTGGCACAAGTCCCTGTAGCAGAAAAATACAGATATCTAAATCATAAAGAAAAGACCATCTAGGAAGCACTGTAGCAACAGTTAGCTATATCTGTGTAGACATCTGTTAGTTATATCTATTTATATGGAATTTATATATCTATATCAGAACATATATGTATATGTGTGTGTGTATATGTATATAAACTCCATCTAAATCTTTCTTTGCCCTGAGAGAGCACTATGGCAAAAGCAGAGTCAGTTCCAGATACAGAATGCCTGTGCAGCAGGGATGGGGTACAGGTCCTTCTGTGGTACCTGTCCTCTCAAATATACTCCTGATGGAGTGCAGTCTCTAGGCTGCCTGGAGGTGGACCAGGTACCCATTTCCAGGTATGAGTGGTCCTTCAGTACCCTCTGCTTTCTACTGAGAGCATACAAAATCTTTATCTCAAAGACAGAGAACAGACCTGTCATAAAATCTAACCCAAGCTGTAACCTACCTCTCCCCACAGGATGTCATGGGAAATACTGATTTACATGGGAGAGTCAGAATAAACACTCAAATAGTCTTCTGGGATCTCTGGAAAGTCTGAGCTGTGCTGGTGGAGCCTTCCTTACACTGGTGTGGCAAGCAGGCCCATGTTCTCTTGATTTCATCAGTACTGATGAAGCTCCAGATTCACCATTTTTTCCAGTTTCTCACACACAGACCCCTCTTATTCTTCCTTTTCCAGATGGTGGATGTGCAGGTGGTGGTGGTGCCATGTGCTACAAGTGGCCACAGCCCAGCAGATTGCTGCTGCCAGGGGAGATGAGGAAAAAATGCACTCAGCTGCTGCCAGCACTTGCAGCCCTGCAGTCAAGTTACGTTCAGGCCAACTTCCCTGGTGCCTTGAAGGGCAGAGGGAAGGCAAGGGGAGCTACTACTCTGTTCAAAACACATCTGAACTGCAATGGTGGGCAGGAAATTGAACTTTATAGCAGTGAAAATGGCAATTCCTTTGGCTCTTGGCTATCTGGGGGTCCAGACCCCAGATGCACTCAAGTCTTGACATGAATTCAGTTCCTCACAAACAAGGCTCAGATCTGTGACTGACACTTGTAGACCACTCTGCATGGGTAAAAGGACTTCTGGGACCACTTGGTCAAGAAGCTGGAAAAAAATTCACCAAGCTATTGCATGACAGAAGTACATGAAGCACTAAATTGCTATCCCTGTAAAGCACACCCAAGCAAGCACCCAACTGTAGAAAAAGGATTTGGGGAATTTCTGCTGCAGATTTCGGCCCATGTCAAACATTCTTTCAAAGCCCTTGCCACTTCCAAACCCATTCACAGTACTTTAAAAAACACCACAATTACCACAGGAAGGAAAAACCAAATTTCAGCTTTGATTTTTTTTTCTTTTATATGGGTGGAAGGAAGAGGTAAGTAAGATATAATTGTATTGCTGGTACAGTGAAGTGATACGTAACACAATTGCCATAAAACTGTCAAGGACAACACTAAGTTACAGGTCACCCCAGATGACATTCCTTTTCAAATCTAGAGTTTCTTACTTCCTTCCCAGCTGCTCTTTGGTGGGTCCTAAGGGAAGGAAGCCAATGCCTCAGTGCTGTATAACTTTCCAAAGGTTTCATTTACAACTTCCATGCTGCCACCGCTCACACTCTGTATGTTTGTGCAAGGAAATTGTTGTTCATATCTACCCAGCTTTATGCTGAGACATCAGTAAACCCAGACTCAGTCAGAGGCACTGTGTACATCTGAAATGGCACTTAGTGGGAAGTGGTTTTATCCACATCATAATAAAATATTATCTTTTACTTAGATAATTTTAAGTAAAAAAAAAAGAAATAAACCACACAGTTCAATCAAGGGACAGAACAGAAATTCAGTGTTTGTGTACTGGTGTGCAAGAAAAAGCAATGATTGGGACTGGAAAGGATTGGAAAATCCAAGTCTCAGAATAACAGTTTTACACTCACCAGGTCATATATAACTGCCAGCCTTCCTCCCTCAGTGCCTAGTGCAAAACCCATAAAAATAGCATAATGTGGAGAGCAACAGCTGCTTCTTTTTCTAGAAAACCTTTTAACCAAGGTTATGCTGCACTTTTCCTGAACTAAAAAATAAAATAGAACCATTTTGCTGTCAGAATGGAAAACAATGCTTCATTTTCTTGTAACCAGAGAGAACTCAGTTTGGACAGCACTGAGAAAAATAGCTATGGCCATTGTAAATAAGGACTTTATTGAATTACAGGACTTGAAAGATTGTTTTGAAGAGTTAGCCAAGCTTTTCCCCACACTAAATAAAATTAATAACATTTCCAACCTCAGTGAGAACAGCATGGGTGGGAAGTGATAGTCTATCCAAAGCAGAGAATTCTTTACAGAATTTGATCACTTGCAGAAGGAAAGAGGGTGGAGACAGTCTGCAGTTAAGCCAAGAAAAACAATAAAAGTTTCTCAGAGAATAGCAACTCAGAAAACCAAAATGATAATTGAGGATTATGCAGCACATTGAAGTAAATGTGGTGGTAAACCACTGAATCAGAATGGATAAAGAAATACAGACAACTCATAAAGAATTTCCAACTTAAAAAAAAAAAGAAAGAAAAAAAATAGGCACCAAAAAGCTTCCTATTTCCTTCTAATTAAAGATACTAATTTAACTCCCATCTCAGATTCTTCATAAATAAATATTCATAGAGCAGACTGGAGTTTCAGCCCCCGTGTTTATATATTTATTTGCTTATCTTTATCAGATAGCAGCTGACCCACGGCAGTAAAACGTCAGCTTCCCATTTGCTACCTTTAGGGATCTCAGAAAAGGCTGACAAGGTAGATTGAAATCAGTGGAAACAGAAGCAGCTTCCTCAAGCTGTATTTCACAGAGCCTGAAAGAAAGGGCAGGCAGCAATTCAAGGAACATGTTTGTTGTAGCAAGAGGCAATGGGGAAGCCTGGATGTGCTTTATCTAAAGTTATGGGACAGACTGTATCTGTTTATGTGGGACAGACCGTGTCTGTTTTATCAAAACATTTTGCAGAAAAGATGAGATATTTCTCAAGGCAAAGAGACAAAAGTTTACATTAGAGTCCACAAATTATCTCCTCAAAATAGTATTTATATCCATAAGAAGTCTAATACTTAGATAGTGAACCAATAGCATCAGATGAGGAAAAACTGGCAGCACAAACCTTGCGCCTTGCTCTTGCAAAAAATGTACATTCTCTTCTACTGAGACTAAATAACTGATAAGAACCAGCAAAATATTTTGTGCTGCTATTTGGGATATTTAACTGTAATATCCTGCTGATCTCAGTTTCAAGTGGTAGGATAACATTTCTAATACATGCAGAGGCAGCAGATTAGCATTGCAGATGCATGAAAGTACCCAGCAGTCTATTCTAAGCCACTTCACAAAATTATATTGATGAACAAATACTGTATCCAGTTACCTTTGAATAACATGGCAGGCCTTATGTTATCACTGGCTCCAGGGTTTTTGTCCATCTGGGTCTAAAGCACTGGTCATGCAGGTGTGTTCACACAGAGTGGAAGTGCACTGGCTGAAGCCCACACAGGGAACCACTGAAAATCCACATTTGACTGTCTGTGCAGAGACAGCAGCTGTGGTCAGCAGCTTCACTTCTGCTTTTCCAGACACATTAGACCATCACAGTGGCACCATATAATTTCAAAGTACTACTGCAATAATTTCTTCTCACTAGCAGAGATCACCAGGATTCAGATGGCGAGTGAACATGAGCTGAAACACAATTAATTTGGGCGGTTTTTAACAGACTCAACTCCCGAAGGGACTCTGATTTGCCACAGCCTATATGTAACTACGACACGATGCTTTCAGAGGCTTAAAGTGCCTTCGAAGACTTTTGACCCAGGAGCAGAAAAGAACAGCGGGTGGTTTCTGCTGAAGCACAGCAGCATCCCCAGCATGGGCACGGACTGAGCTCCATCCCCACAGCTCAAGGTCAGGTACGCGACAGCCGGGGGCTGTTACTTAGCCCGGGCACTCATTGATCCAAATCCTCTTCCCTGCCGTCCCGCTGTGCCTGATTAAGACACTGAACTCCCGGCCGCGGTTCAGGCTGTGCCGGAGATCAGCTCGCCCGGGCTGTGCCCGGCGCTATTGTGGGACGAGGAAACAGAAGAAGCCGCCGGAGCCAAAGATTGGGCAGGAGACGAAGCGGCCCCGGGGTAACCCGGTGGCCAGAAATAGGTCACCTCAGTGCCACCGAGAGGCGGCTCCGCACCTGCCAGGGGCCATTCCCACGTATTTGCCACCCTCCCCCCCGCGCTGCTCCCCTGCCTTGCCTCGCCTCCGCCCGCTCCCACGCCCTCCTTCCAACAATCCCGTCAACGCTGCGCAATCAGTCCCTCCCAGTGGCCCCAGCAGAACGCTTCGTGCATACTGCTGTAATTTCTTCTAAATTCAAACTACGGGCTTTTGCCCCATCAGCTTCTCCTAATTCACTATTTTAATGACAAAGAGATTACTTCAGAACTATTTATAGCATCCTGATGATTCAATTGGCTCCCATCCTCACCTTTGATGCTTCTTATTCCTCGAACACATGCAATGAGCCGTCCATTTCCCTTCGACTTTTTTTATCCTCTAATCTTGTATTTCCTCTTTTCTCAGTGTTAATGAGAAGAGACATTAGATAGTTACGACTGTGAAAGTCATCCCTTCATTATTGTGTAGATGGCAAAAAGTAGTATTCAAAAAGATAAAAACAGGTAGCACTTACAGAAATAAAAATTAGAGAATGACATCGATTAATAACTGCATTAAGACATAATATTTCTGTTATTCTTACAAAGAGCTCCAGTGGTGAGTCTGAATTAAGGAACATTTGGGACAGATAATCTAAAGCATTTTACTGCATCTGGACAGAATACTGTAACAGATCTTTTAACTTGCTTTGAGCCAACTGATCTCTTAAGGCAAGGAAGGATGGCCTAAAATCTGACATTGGAAACAGCATCCATGCTATCCCGATTTCCTACATGGATGCTGCTTCAGGTGATAATTCTTGCTCCTACTTCTTTCATCCTAACAACAACTAAACTATACACACAGATACAGCAAACTAACAGCAAGTGTAGCCACCATCAGGCTCCAGCACCTCCCAATATGGAACCAATTGCACTTTAACTAACTCATTAGAAAAAAATTTTAGAGAAGGGGTGGAGGACAATAGTCGAGTTCACATCTGTTTTCCAACAATTGGAGCTAATGTCCTGCCTCTACAGTTTGTGGAGTGTGCTAATCTGTTCATATGCTCATATGTTCACAAGGTTTTTCATGCCTTGGATCAGCTTTTAATAGAAATTTTTTCATGGGCCCTTCTCTTCCTTCTTATGGTCATACTATTTCCCTATGACAACTACCACAAAGTCTCCTATTAAGTAGTGGCATTATAAAAGTATTTGTCTTTTAATGCAGATTTTCAGCTGGAATTAAAGAGGTGAGAAGCCAGTACCATACAGTAATAACTAGCTGTACTGTTGGGGAATCTTGTTGGACAGGATCCATCATGTGATTAACTACACAGGCAGCAGGATGAAAAGAATTCATACACATTCTTGTTCACTCTCTGCCTGAAAACATGTATTGGAAGCATGTTTGAAGAAAAATTGCAGCTGAAGACGTAAGGGATCTGTAATAACAAAGGAACTACTATCATCCTGCTACAGTACTGTATATTCACTCACACACGTATTTTAAAAGGAATTTTAACCAGGGATTTTTACTGCATTGGCTTTAAAATTATACACATACATAAATTTTCAGAGAAATGGCAGTGGAGTGATTAGCTTGGCTTCTCTCTCTGGCAAGTCATTCTTCCCCTTGCAAGTCTTCATGACCTTGTGGTAATTAAGAGGAAAGGAGACCACGCTGAGTAGCAAACAACAATGGGATTTATTTCCAGCTGTTTCTGTTTTGTTAGGTATCTCCACTCACATGGCAAACATTACCTATATTCAAAGGCTTCACATACATGGCTGATGCCTTCTCTAATGGAGAAAGGTACCCAGCTGTTAAGTAACAGACCTTTGCTATACTGCTGTTTGTCATGACTCCTGTTCAGCAAGGTGCATGAATAGCATATTCAACGCATGAATAGCTCCTCAGATATTAGCAGGTACTTCATGGAATGAAATTGTGGCTTCAGTTGCAAGTAATTATCTCATTTAATTGGTGTGGTTTGCAATACCGATCTGCTAAAGACACCGGCTGAGTAATTCTAATTTGGGAATAATCAAGTACTTCCCCCGCATTATTTTCCCCGAATATTATCCACCACAGACTCACAGATCTATTTCCCATTTTTGTGTGACGCAAATGGGTGCACATAAAGTTACAACAGCAAAGGGCCACAACCTTCTGCAATAGAAAATACAGCAAATATCAGATCACCATGTGTGCAATCCAAGACTGGGAGTCAAGAGTCTATTCCTGAATCACTTCTTTTGCTGGGAATATAATTAATCCAACTTTCTGAGGACAAAGGTTTCTTTTCACTAAAATGGGTGGGCACGCTGCATATCATATTTCATAGCGTTCCTGAGGCATGGCCAGGCTTCATAAAATGCCTGAAATCTGTCAAATGAAAGGACATAACAACTAGTTAAAATAAAAAACAACATAATTCACTAATATTCCATGTGACCCACCTTTTCCTTCAGCTTTCTGATTCAGTTTCCTTGTGGATCATTGCTCAGGAAGCTGAAGCCACAGACTGAAAACAGCCTGAAGCCATGGGATGCTTACCTCATGCTGGCAAACAGAATCCAGCCTAGTGTGCTGGCACCAAGATGACACCAGAGAGTCAATTCCTGTAGCTGACTCACTGCTGGCTTTAGGCGTAGCACAAAATGCATTGTTTTGAAGAAGGCTGGATCAGAGTTGTCTGCTCCATGACACACACACTTGTTAACTTCTCCAGGGAGGGCAGAGACAGCTGATCTTCACAGATGCTTCACACTATGAACCATGTGATACGGGTTTTTAACTGCATCAGAGATTATGTCTCCATGACAATAGCAGGAAGAACTTGACACTTTTTGATGTCCCCTGCAAATCGAAATAATAAACACGAGTACAAGTTGATATACAACAGACCAGAGAGGGGCTTGCACTGGCACAGAGCACGAAGGTGATCACTCATTCAAGGCTGCAGCCATGAGACCTGTAACTCCAGCAGAGGCTGCCCTGTGGACAACAGAGAAGGCTGAGACTGCCAGGGATGTGTGCTAAGAATCACTACTATCCAAAGCTTTAAATGGGCAATGTCTACTTCATTCTAATGAAATTATCACTGCAAGAGGCCCTTCATCTGTTCACCAAACAGAAGTACTGTTGCAGACCAGACTTCTGGTTCCCTGAGAAGCATCCCAAAAGCTGCATACCTACTCTGCATAAATCAGGCTCTCCAGGTAATAAAATTCTGCTTCTGCATCTGTTCAACAACTGTCCCAACCCAGCAGTCAGAAACCAAATGAACTAGGAGAGTGAAAGCGACCTCTTCCAAATGGATCATGTAACAAGTCTCAATTTACATCAGGTATTCCACAGCCTCCAAGTAGCAAGAACTTCTGATCATGAGCAGCTGACAGGAGTTAAGCCTGTGACGAGAGCCTAAGGTACCTCCACAGTCTCTAACGGAGACTAGTCTTCTCTAAGGGGCAGGTAGGCAGACTACACAAACCTTGCACTGATTTCATCATCCAGCAGTGTTAAATCCAGATTATACTCTTTCATTTCCTTCTCTTCAGGGTAAGGCACTTTCCTCTCCCTACAAGGATTGGTTTCCTACCATATTTTTGTCTCTTGAATTGCCACTTAATTTTCTCTATGTTTGACATAAAGTCCTGTTTTTCCCAAGAGTTTGCTCAGCTATATCCTTCATCAGCCTATGCTGCAGGATTTCATGCCCAATAAAAATGTGATTTTTTTCACATGGCACATATGTCCTCTGTCAACATATTAACTATTAATCAACTCTTTATTTAGTCCATTCCTTCTCCCTATGCACCCTGTGGGATCACTGTGCAGTTTATTGCTTTTGCCAAGCATTCAACTAGTCCAAGAAAGAAATACAGAAAATCTGTACCAAAAACAAAAAAAGCACCTCCCAAAATAGACTTAATCCTTATGTTTGCTCTCCCTTTCACCAATCTGCCTGCTGGCATAAATTCATATCCCTGTTCACTGGTATGCTTTTTTTGGCTGCCAGTATCTTGGGAACATCTCAACAGCTGGATTTTGTGCAAACCTACATCCATATGATCTCATTGTGTTCTCATATATGGCCATTTTCAAGATGAACATGCTGAAGAATGCTTTCTCTGATGGTAATCAGTTACTAACTTCTCAGAACACAAATATGTTTGCATCATATTCTTACTTCTGCTCTCACATCTGTCTTCTGAAAAATCTGCTTCACAATTTAATGGGTATTGTCACATCCCCAGATTTTTTGTACTTTAGTGGCCAGTTGTCTTACCCTGCAGCTTCTTTCTGAGTACTTAAAAATTACAAAAGGAATCTGAGGTAATTAACTAAGATGACCAAAAATCTCAGGACAGGTAGTCCTACTGAAAAGCAGAATCCCGCTTGGCAGAAATATTCCTTCTGGCTGCATTTCCCTGCAATGGAAAAAACTATTCTCTCATTACAGAAACAACCTCTGGAGGATAATACTAGAGAAAACCCACACTATTTTGTTTAGTTCTCCATGGCTATCAGACCAGCACCTCACTATAGTCAAACATAACACAGTATGCAAAAATATGCAGCAAGTGCCTTAGAGGGATTGAACTGTTCCAGGAGCCTGAGAGCAATTCATGAGGAACCTCAAGGAACTGTGCTGTCAAGGGAGTGGTGAGTGGCCTCAGCAAAGGTGGTCTGGAATGGAAATTGCCATATTTTTTACAGTGTGTTGAAGGGAAAACTGTTTCAATGAATGTTCATTGCTTTTTAGTGTGTGGCATAGAGGATGGCTGAGAGAGCTTACAGAAATCTTCCATGAACGGGCTCCCTTTGCAATACAGAGAATGCATTGGGTGATTCTGCTTAAAAAAGGACAGAGGCAAAACTGAGGGTAGACTCAGTGGTGCCTTTTGCAGTTCCCCTCCCAGGATCTGTTAATCAGAAAATTANGGACAAAAACATTCAGAAAACAGCAGCCAACTATTCCTAAATATTCTTCTTCAGCTCCCCAGTCCTTCTCTTCAAAGCACAGACAACACACAGATAATGTCCCATTTCAAAATCACAGCCTACCACATCAGCATCTCATATTGAAACACAGGGTAAAACTGAGGGTAGACGCGGTGGTATCTTTTGCAGTTCCCCTCTCAGGATCTGTTAATCAGAAAATTAGGATTTATGTAAGCTTTCAGCGGGCATAATCAAATTTATTCTCAAAACAAGAATTGGTAAGAATTGCGGTATGCTACATAGTGATTCAAGCCAAAACACCCAGAAAAACACTGCCACTCCAATTTTCATAGCTAATTTAATTTTATATTTAATAAAAATGTTAACTTATTCAAACCAACCCTGAGGGCTTAGTAAACACTGTGGTCATTCTATGCCTCATCAAAGTTATCAGCTAAATTCCAGTCACAGAATCTCTGTTACTGAGGTTATTTTGCCTTGCAACTGAGCTTACAACTTAACTGGTCACAGAAGCCACTGAGGATGATTATACTTTGAACTGTAAGATAGCATCTCTACAGGATCATTTTCAGATATTCAAACAACCTGATTTTTTTGACTGCTAAGGGAGTGGTAAATCTGTTCTAGTTTGCAGGGGTTTATCTTCAGTGGTTAAAACATTGTCTATCCTGAACAATGGCCTTTAGGATTAAGTAGGATGTCTTACTGGCCTCTCATTTTTTCTTGCAATAGTTTGAAAAAAGATAACTCAAATGAATATGAGGAACAATACCAGGAAGGAGATACCTTAAGTATTTTAACACCAGCCTAGAGGGGTCAAAGACTGATGTTTATCAGTCAACACCCAGGAACCTGCAGGACAAACAATGTTCAGCCAAGATCCTACTAAAAATCACACACATTGCCAAGCTACCATGAGTAGTGCTGTTTTTGCAAGTGATGTTACCAAACCAAATCAATTTTAAAACCCTGCCAATCTGAGAAGAGCTCAGATGGCTCCACAGGAGATCCTGTGATACTGTCCAAACATAAAGCACCACAGAGAGTTGTCACCTCCCAAAGGACCACCACACACTGCATTTCCCAAGGAAGATGTTTCTGCACACTTCAAAAAGAGCATATAATGGTAAAAGCCCTGTAAGCTCACAAGATCTAAAGATATCGTGTTTTCCCAATGTTCCCACTTTGCCTGCCCCAGATGAAATTCTACAGGGAAAGAATGATCCAGCGCCCCTTCCTCCTCCTTTCTCCCTTCCTTTCCTTGCCCCACTTGCTGTATTTACAGGATCCAAAGCTTTTCATCGTATTCCATTGTAATCTCTGTAAATAAACACAAGCGTAAAAAACCCCACTTTGTGGAGCCTGGGCCACTTCCAGCTTGCCTGGATAGCCGGGCTGTGCATGGAGCTGGAAGGGTGTTTTTTTTTTAAAGGAGGGAAGCAGAAGGGAACAGCTTAAGAATCTTGGCTCAGGCTGGGCATATTTCCGCCTAACTCTGGCTAAACCTCAGCACGAAGGGCTGGACGAGGAGTGGATGGGAAGCCGGGGAGGGAGGGAGGGAGGGAGGCTGCGGGGCTCTCCAGCACAACCACGGCAGAGCCGGGACAGCTGAAACCATGCTTTTCCTCTGGGCACTGGCATTTGTTCTAGTCCTGCAGGAGCAAGATCCTTTAGGTAAGTGATTCTGAACTTGCAAGGCAGAAACTGTAGCTGAATCTTAGTATGGTCAAAGCCTTTGCAAGAGCTGGGAGGGAGAGGCATAAAATTGCTTCATTTTATGGATTTTATGTGACAGTGGCACAGGTGTGTGTCAAGATTCTGTGGGCATATTGATTTTAAGAGGGAAAACTCCATTTTTGTGACATTAAAGTCTGCCCTGTAGGCATATTGCTTTAGTAGAGATTTTTTACTTCTTATAGGAGACAGTATCACTCTGCCTTCAGAAATTTAGAACCACATTGAGGTGCTGCAGACAGTGCTCTGAATTTCCATAATTACTGCTCTGGCAGCCATATTAATATCACACTAATCCACTTGGAAATGAGATTGAAGTTCAAGGTGATTAGAGAAAAATTCTCCTTTATTCAAAGCCGCCTTTTAAAATTTCCTAGTAATAGCATCACAATTTTATTTTTTCTGCTTGGGATTGCTTATTCCTGAGATTTTGAGGTACATAATGACCTCTCAAAAAGCCTTGCGAGAACACAGAATAAACAGAGAACATCTGATAAGCCCGCATCTAAATTCTACTTTCATTAACAAGAGATTAGAACTGAATAACCTGTAATCACATTGCAGTGTAACTGAAAGCTATTCAGTTTGGCTAGTTCAAGGGTTCACAGTGTAACCACAAACCTGGCTTCCCAGCCTGTTTGTACTACATCTTTTCTGCTAGCTGGGGCTCAGCTTTATTTTCCCTCTGGTCCTACTTTCTCGACAACACAATAGGTGTATTTCATGGCAGGGTAATAAGATCCTGTTACATTCAAAACATTTCCTGAAAAATTGTTAGTCCCTTCTGCCCTCAACTCTTCCTTGCCCGGACTCCCTCCTACTTAACTGGCTTTGTGATGTTTATCTCAGTGATGAACTGAAACATCAATGCAATTGCAAGAGCACTCTAACTTGTTTTCACTCCACAAGAATTCACTATCCTCTTGTGAGTTTTGTGAGCTTCACCAAAATAAATGTGAAATTAAAGAAAATTTAAAAAGGCTTCGTCTATTCCCATAAAAGTACGGTTTTAACCTCAAATCACTAGCAAACTCAGATAAAATCCAGTTAATTAGAATAGCACTTCAATAATAACTGCAGTGGAGACTAGTACCCAGTATCATGCCAGGTGGCAGCTAGTCAGTCAGCAAACCATGTTTACTGTCATAATGGTGTACGTTATGCAAAATGAGAAATGTTGTGTCTGTCATGGCCAGGGGGGCAGCCTGCCTTGCTGAAGGCTTAAAAAAGCCATCCCCACTTTCCCTCTGCTACCCTTGAGTTGGGGAACATAACTTTTGATTTCCTTGCAGATCCCTCCATCCTAACTCCTCTCGAAAATTATTCAGAATTTACATTTTATTTCAACCATTAATGTAAACAATGTCATATGCAAAGAGCTCAGCCTCCAAATCATTCAGGAGGAGGAGCTGGCATGGGGGGCCCTTCTGGATGCAACCAGGTGCTCCTGCCGCAGTTTATAGCGCTTTGCTGCCGGTGCTGGGTGAATTTGTGGGGCGCTGCTCAAATGCAGCACGCAATGTAGCCTGGAGCACAGTACCTGCCCCATTTAAACGTGTTTCCCTCCTTACAAAAACATCCAGGCGAATCGTCCCGAGGGGTGTGGCGCCCCAGCAGCAAGGATTTTGCTCCGTGTTTACGCGTGGCAGAGAGGTGACCCGGGTAAACAAGTACCTGGCAAGGAGGCTGCGACATGGGCCGTGAGCAGAGCACACCCAGCTCCCGGCGTTCTACCAGGGACAGCTTCCAGCACAGGCACTGCTGCTCCACACTGCGGCGTGGTCTGCTGTTAAACAGCACAACTTTCATTCGGTTTTAACTACGAGTTAAAGTAAAGTGTATGAATGTTTTTCTGCATTCACCTAGCATTTTTTTAATTCACACGCAATATCAGACCTGGGAAGATCTATAAGCTAGACCATTATCTGAGAACTGGAAAAAAAATCCTTTCAGAACTGCCAGATTCTGCCCCGAATGGACCATTTGCATTATCACAGAGGAGTATTTTTCCTCTAGGAGATTAAACTACTGCATTTTAGAATTAAAGTCACAGTAAAAATTCATTATAGATATCCTATTTTAGAGCAGACTTGGACTCATATTTCTCTACTAACAAATTAATAATGATTTAACCTATACTCCATATATAGGTATTTTCTGTCCTTATAGAAACCTATCAGCATTATTATCTCCAATACAAGGATTACAGTCTTTGCAGAACCCACCTCTGAGCTCCAACAAGGAAGGGGAACTACAGCTTGTGACAACAAAGTGTACCCAGAAATAAGTGTTAAGATTATGAGGCATCTGGAGATCAGGATTCAGTACAGAAGTATCTCTTTTATAAAGATATTTTATATGTCTGTAAAGCCTTATGTTTGCTTATGTTTAGTTAAAAGAAATTTAAGTTCTGCAGACTTTCGAACCCCCAAGTGTAAAGCAAAAGCTAATATCAAACTCTCCCCAAAAATCAGGAGGTTAGAAATATGGGACTTCTGTTGTTCATCTGCAGGATGTGGCTCTATTCATAAACACAGCTGATCTGCTTTGGTTGAAGCAGGTGTAAGTATCTTCCCTTCTCTCACTCTTCTACTTCCTGAGTTGTTGCAGGATGCATGAACTGTCTGCCAAGAGAAAATATATCTTCAAGCAAGTTCTTAGATCTGTTTAGATATTAGAAAAAAACCCTAAAATTGTATTCTTTCATTGTACTTATTTCTTTCTACTACCATGACTTAGACATAGGAAAACTCCACAATCACAGAGCTGACTAGTAAATCACAGACCCACCCCACCTATTCCCCATGACCATAGTTTTTATTACTAAACCCAACCTAAAGCCATGTCCTCAGAAAACTGAGAAACTCGTTATCCCTTGATACCAGAGGTTATCCTCAGACTGATGGTGGCATCCATCATTTATGCATCTCACCTCCTCCACTTTCAAGCCAGCCTTAATCTCACTAATTCTGCACAACTTGGATTCTCTATGTATACTAAGACACAGCTCCTCTTTTTCCTAAACAGCTTCCCCTTCTCTACACATGAATATGTCCTATACAGCTTCTAGCTTTAATCCTCCTAACATTTAGCCTTAGTTTCCATAACAAAGATATATTCACACAAAAGTAAATACATAATAAAGGCAAACTTTTCTGCAGCCCAAAGCATCATTGTAAGATACAGCATGAATTAGAGTAACGTACCATTATGTAGCTCGTGTCTCTTATCAGTCCAGTTCCCTGTAGTAATTTTCTATTGCAGCAGCAATTGCAAGAGGCTATTCTCTGGCTGCTTGTTCAGAAGATCAGCATGCTGAAAACATGCTCCAAGTCAACAGTTCCCTCACAGGGACATTTAATTTCTATCCTTCTTCCTTAGAATGAAAATACACAAAACTTAAGTGCTTCTTACAATCACAGATATGGTCAAATAGCAGAAAAAGGAAAGTGTTTTTTCAAGAAACAATTTTGCTTCTGGCATATAGCCAGGGCAGGGGCCCAGATTTTTCTGTACCTTAAAAAGAAAAAAAAAAAANNNAAAAAAAAAAACACCCACCCACTGGAAGCACAAACTCTCCCTGGCCTTGTGCATTCCCTCTCAGTCTCCACAGCTGGGTGGATCCCCTTAAGAAATGAGAATTACATGGGTCACACTAGCAAAAGCTCCCTGTAAATGAAGTAGTTTTCCACAGAAATACATGCTGTCTAGTCAGGAACAGTTTCTATGAGGGCCCATTTCTGGTTTTGCACATTTCACAAGCACAAGTGATGGGTGGTCAGACCAGAACACACCGTGACACAGGTGGATGGGACAGACTAGACAGAGATGTGAGAACTCGTAGGCTGGTGCCTCACCCACCTTCATTAATACATTCCACAACCCATGGGATACCTCCTTTGCTCCTTCTCTTTCAGGTAAAAAAAGAATTAAAACAAATACAATCTCAACTGGTGTAGGAGCTGAAGTAATATTCACAGTAACACCTTCTACACCTTGATCAAGAGAGTATGAACCAGGTCTGCAATTTTGGAACTTGACTCTCTGATATGCTGATTTAGCTTCTAAAATTAATATTTAAAATAACTAATTTGATGGAAGAAACTAACCTCAGGATGTTTCCCTTATCAGAAGGTCATAAATCTTGGATACCAGAGAAATCCCTTGGATTTTGTATCATGTTTGAAACCTTTCCAAAACATGACATTTAGGAATGAGTTGAAGTATTCAGCAAATGTATAGATTACAGATTAATCCCTAATCAGGCATTAAAAACTTTCTATGTACCTTATTGAAATTTAAAAAAAAACAACCCCCCCCCACACACACACACAAAACAAAAATCCACAAAAAACCACCCCAAACCAAAGCCCAAAAACAAACCAATAAAAACCAATCTTCCCACAACTCCTAAATTTCAGATCTTCCTATCCTGTTTACTGTCTAATATACAATGCCTGCTTTCCATTTCCATATTTACCCTGTATGAAATTTGCCTCGTCATTCTGCCATAAAAGCTAGAGCCTAGTAAAGATGTGTGTACATTAAAATATTTACATGTATATGTATATATGCATATATTTACATGTATATATATAAATACATGTATATACATGTATTTATGTATATGTGTATATATTTGCATGTAAATATAAGCAAAACCCATGCTGTTGCCTGCAGTGTGAAGAATATGGCAGTGTACACACTGCCTTAAGTTGCTAAGGAATTTTATATATTTATTACAATTCCTGCAATCTTTATTGCAATCACTAAAGGTGAGAATTCCCTTATCTTTAAGAAAGTAGAGACTAAACTCAAAAAAGTGATTCAGAGGCATCTAAGTATTTATGTTTTATGGATTACAGCCAGAAAGATGCTCTATGTCCAGCTAAAGATATGCTTCTGAGTGGCTAAGAACTTGAAGGGAATCTGTGCCCTAAAAAGCATTTTCAGTACATTTGCTATCCAAATCAACTACTTTTATGTCCTAACAATAAAATTTGATATGGCTTGAGTTACATACCACAGCATCCAAGCATGCCAATATAATTAAGAGCTGACATTACTGGAAAATAACTCTGATGCCTTGAAAAACAGCCCCCAAAATTAAATATGACTAACAGTTTTAGCTTAACATAGGCTATGATGTGAAAACACTAGTCCTGATAGTTATTAGTATCAGTTCAGATTCAAAGCAATTGAATCTTTCCTGAATTCAGCTGCAAGTTATCTTCATCAATCACTTTTGAAAACAATGTGATTTCTTGAGCTAGCATTTCAAAGTTACATGCAAATTTCAAAGTGGAATCCAGCACTTTCATTTAGAGAAAAAATAATTTAAGCAAGGATCAGCAAATCCATTCAGAACTCTGTTGCATTCCTCCCAAATTGGTTAGTGGATTCATCGTTTGAACTTGATCCTCCAGTTCATGACCTTTCTGCTGCTGGAACATAAATCATTACTGCCACCTTTCCTTTTCTCATCAAAGGCCACCTGGCCACCTTGTGCTATATGTTCCAGGAATAAAATGATATTACTAAACCTAAGACAGTGCAAACAAAACCACACAGCACAGCATGTTTTCTTTCTTGGAGAGTTAGACATGTACTCCTTTATTCCCCTTGCTCTATCACATGTTTTCAGACTTCCTCATTTGCCATCTGGTTCCTGTTTCAATCTCCCATGTCCTTCTACTTGGCTTGTGGCCTGATTTGTTTTACCCCTCCCACCCTACTGAGCACAAACAAGAGCTTGCAGTCAGCTTTCAAAACCACACTGATCACACAATAAAGCAAAAGAGTTTTACAGGTTTTAAGACCAATGGGGAACATTGTGGTCACTCACCTTGACCTTCTCTGTAATGCAGACCAAAGAACCCAACCCAGCAATTTCCAGATCAAGTCTGCAACTTCATTTGGACCAGGAACATGTCATTAGGAAGGATACTTTAAAAGACTTACCAGATCTGTGTGGTCACATACTTCAATTCTGACAGAAAATGACAGCAGAGTGGCAATTGCTCAGGTTTATTCTGATGCTTAACATCAGCAACTACTTGGATGGTCAAAATGAACCATTTACCAGCACCTGGTTAGAAAGAACCCTGACAGTCCTAGAAGGAAACTTTGTCAGGGAGCACAGAGTAACAACATCTTGCAGGTTGGGGGGAATATATCAAATGAACATGAGGCAGAAGAGCTTAACTGAGGGATATTCTTAATCTAAAGGCCTCTGCTCTTAACCTGTTTAGTAAGGCTATTTTGATTCTTACTTCATTGCTCTTTCTCTTGCTTGCTGTAAGATCAAATTTTGTACAGTCAGGCTGACCATGATAAATAGATCTTATTCCTCATCGTGCTACTTCTTTCAAACTTTAAGCATGTTCTTCTACTAAATAGACCTTTATTAACAATCAGTTCAGAGATGCTCCGTTTGCCTGCTGGTGTCTGACTGCATCACAGCCCAGGGTGGTTAGAATTATCCAGATTTATGGGCTGCATCAGTGTAGCACAGAGGACTTAAGCAGCGGAAAAAAGGCAGGAGTCGTTTTCTTATTTTGAACAGGAGAGGTTCTTGATGGAAAATAACCAGCCTATATATCAAATAGAATGGATTTCAAGCATTTAATTAAACATCTCACTTGCAAGAAACATCAGGTGGAAATTTGCGCGAGACATTAACTGAAAGGTAATGTTCTCTCTGTCATACTGAAATGTTACAAGTGTCTGCATGAAATAATCTATTAAATTTCAAATTAGAGATTTAAGTCATTGAAATATGCCTCCTACACACTTGCCTAAGCTGTCAGAAGTTGCAAACTCCCACACATTTTAAATATGTAATTTATATGGCATACAAAGAACACTTCACTTTTAAAAGTGGTTAGCTTCAAAACTTACTACCAAAGTTGTCTGCATTTATGCATGTGCTTTGAAATAGACAAGTAAAAATTCCAATTTACATTTAAAAAATGTTTCTTCATTAACTTCAGAAAGCAAGTACCTGCAAGTATCCTAAAAGGCCATTAGTCTTTTGCTTACATAGTTTGCAGCCTTCCACTTCTCACTGCCTTTTCACTGTGACTGTTATTACTACCTGAAGTAGAGATGCTGCTGGAGTAATGTCAGTGCCAAAGGCAGGTAGTGTCCCTTTCTTCCAGCTGTTGCAATAAAGAGGGGCAGTGCTCATAAGCAACATTCCATGTGCTCTCTTTGAGCACATGGAAATTACTGCTTTGGCTGAATTGCCTGACCATAGTGACCCAGATATGTGCCATATTTACAAGGGACCGGATGTGTCCTGTGAACAGCCCATCCCACAGATAAAGCTGTGTCTTAAGAGCTAAAGCCCGACAACAGAATAACAATGAGCGTTTTGGGCAGCCAAAGCCTCAAGCCAGGACCCAGAAAAAAGAAGAAATCTACACTGACAAAGCACTGGCTGCCCAGCAAGCAGCAGCTGAAATAGCCTGCTCTGGCGTGGTGGTGAAGGGGCAATTGCAGGAGCCTGAGCAGCTCTGTTCTGGCATGACAGTCTCTAACAAGACTTGGACAGGTTTCTCCTAGCTCAGCCCTCTCACAGCTCACAGCTCCATGCCGTGAGGTCTATAACTAGACACGCTTTTGCTTATACTAACCCTTAGCCTTGCTAACATCAGCTGTCAGGTGCTTCCTGAGACACTTAGGCTTGGCCTGTTTATCAAATTTTTTAGGCACTGCACTAATTCTATGGTTCTGAGTGATACTTTACAGCCCTGTCAAACTAGGACGAGACACTTTGTCCTCTTTCAGCATGCCCATTACAGCTGATAATGCAGCAATGGCTTTGGGTGGTGGAAAGCTGTCTCCCCTGTGTCAGGAGAGGAACCCACCACCCCAAGGAACCAAGAGCTACTGAGTCCTGTGTCTCACAGCACCCCTTTTCCCTCATTCTCTAGATGCACACAAAGCTGCGCAGTGCTTTGCTAAGCTCACAGTAAGATGCAACAACCTTACACTGGCTTTGCATACCTATCATGGTATGTATACTTGTGCTTTGAACAAATGTCAGCCATTGTATCTAACCTCCCCACCTATGAACACCTGCCTAGAGAATCAGCCAGAACCATTTCAGTATCTCCACACACTGTTCCAGTCATAACGGAAATAAAACATGTAAAGAAGCAAAAAATTTGAGAAATAGTATGGTTCACTTGACCACTAAGACAGTAACAACACTCATAAACCACCACTACTAGCAGCAAAGAGGAAAAAAAGGGGCAACTGCAAAGCAGCTGGTGTTGAAATACCCGCTGTATTTCAGCACTCTCCTGTAAACTGGTAGTCCAAGTCTTTGGGGTTCTGTCCTAAGAGCACCACCTTCCGGTGGCTGCACTAAAAAAACCCCGACCAAATCTCTGCCAAACCAATTTCTAAACAATGCCCAGTAAGTCAGGTCACACTGTAATCTCTCCTCCTCTCCATCCTCCTCCCTCCAGTTCCAAGGATGCCATTCCAACTCAGAGTACATCTCTCACCCCCCCCCTAAACTGCAATGATCCTTACTGTCACATGTTTGCCATCACCTGATGCCTACACTCTAGAAATCTTGGCACAAGCTTGAGATGAAGCACTGCAGCATTTCCAAACCACTGCTCTGGCACAGCAGTACTGAAGACAGAATTAGCTACTGCTCGTGTGTGTCTTACTGTTCATTATAACACAAGCTCAGTTTTGTCTTTGTTATAATAATCAAAGACAATGTTACAATCAAACAATGAGTTACTGCTGCTTCCTCATGATCATAGCTGCTTCAAGCATCAAACAAGAGCAAAACCTAACTTCACATGCAGGAAGATAGGTTATCACTTTAGCACAGTTTAAATATATTCCACTACAGTCCTCTGCACATGTGTGAAAATTTAAATGTTAGCGAATGCTGCACAGAAATTATGAAAAGAAAATAGCATGGATACCAGCAGTTACTGACCTTTCACAGAGCACAGCCAGCAGAATGAAAGGAGCTCATGAGTAATGAGAGGTAAACACAGATAACTGACAGAGATATGTGACTTTGTATATAGCAGCATATACAAGTCAGCAAATGTGGACATTTTGTTTCCCTTCCCATTGCAAAGTCAGACTGTCAGGGACAACTTTCTGGCACAGAGGAATCGTCAGCATCCATTTGGAAAGTGAACAAGCTTAGCTACTCTTCAAAGCTTTACTACACCAGCTGCTTCTTAAGAAAGTCTACAAGGAATTGTTGTGTAAGGTAGATCTTCCCAACAGTCAGGTTTTACACTTAAGGGAGACAGAGTTACAGACTGTAAACTTACCCTACGCAGGTAGTAAAAAAAGGTTTTACATATATTATGTAAAACAAAAACACACATAAACAAGACAAACACCTGTGGCAAGAGAAAACACCTTTTTCCAACCAACATGAGTTGTGCAGGCAAGGAGACATTCACAGCACTGGGGCACAGCTGTAGCTATTGGAAAAGAAGTTCAACTCCTACATTTGGCTCATAAACAATGCTGTATAGCATGCAAAATACAATTTCAGAAATCAGAAAGGCAAGGACTGTATTAACCATCTGCTAATTAACTGTGTCTGTATTTGCAGCTGCTGCAGATCCTGTCAGCATGGTACCTGGAAGTCTGGAGAGAGGAAGTTGGTGTAATGAACATATGCTCCACGAACGCTTAGATATTATTGAAGAGGTAAGAGGAATTGTGCTGGCTCCTGAACCTTACCAGACCTCTGCCCTATCCTTTTGACCAAAGAAGAAGGATGTTTCTAGACAGCGTCCCTTCTTGACTTTATTCTAGTCAAGGTTGGACTACTTTTTTCAGATGTCGTAGTTTATAACTATCCATAAAGCCATTGTCACCAGAAGTACATCATCTTGATGAATTCCACAAAAATTATTAACAATTCATTATCTATCAGCCTTTTCTAGAATGTTTATAATTATGCCTTTAAGTTAAAAAAAATCTCAGAATCAGTATTTGTAAAGTTTCCCAATGGCTTATGGGTAGATGCGAGTCCTGCAGGTAACTCCAAAACTGACAGAGGAGTTTCTGCTCACCCCTGCTGACATTTAAGAGCTAAATGAGCTCTATGACTGGGATTCTAGGAAAGCTGCAAAGCTTGATTTTTTTTTTCCCCCCGGTGCCCTAAGCACCCACAAGATACCTGCAAACTATTCTCAGCTGGGTAGCTCCCAAACTCCATGCTGTGGTTCTCAAATGGCAACATTACCTCTCTTCTGCTTGAGACCTCTTCTTTCCACCCCATCAGCTCCTCTCATTGTCCATGCAGATTCTTTTATTGCATACAATAAACTGCATTTCTCTCAGAAATGAGAAAGAATTAAAAACAAACTAATGCAAAGCGCCAAGAAGTCAAATTCTTCTTTATACAGGGGTGCTGTAACATAACTTTTGCAAAACCAAGTGCTAATACTCGGTGCCACTAGAGGCCAGCAGAACACAAGACATGTTTAAATCTGCAATGCGCAATACAGACTAAATTAGCTGTTGGCATTATAGGACACGAGGTTTGTATTTCCGCAAACACATCTGGTGCAGTTCCTTCCACATGACCCTTTGACTACCTTCTTTCTCCATTTGTCTCCCTTGTTTCCACTAGAAGGTAATTAAAACAGTGGAGCACCTAGAATCAGAAGTCAAATCGCTCCTCAACATCATCAGTGAGACAACACAGAACATCCCCACTGCTCCAGGAGCTCCACTTATAGACATTTTTGATGGTCAGTATCTGCTCAGGTATAACCTAAGTTGAAAAAAAGAGTTACGTATGTTATTATTAAATATGCCATATTTTCTCTCTCAAGATGTGAGCTAATTCCTTCATTCAGCTCAGGGTAGCTAGGGCCTCAGAACTGGGGGCCTCAGGACTTGGGTCCAGAAAGTAATCCAAGATTTCAACAACCACTAAAGAGAGGCCTGGGAGAAAAGGAAGCAACTCACCTTAGAACAGCAGGACAGATGAAGTCATCTCAAGGTCACTTTCAGATTTAAGATTCAGTGATTCTTTAGCGTCATGTGTGACAAAATAAGGGAGGGCAACAAAATTTAAATTTAAAAAATTGGAGGTATTCCCACTTTGATATCCTAAATGCAACTTTTGACACATAAGCCCCTCACACAAAACATGCTCCTGGATAAATGTTTTTGGAATAAATTAAACCACAATAGAAATTAGTTGGATGAGACCACCTATTCTATTAACTTTCTTATAATGCCCTATATGCTCTCCATCCTCTGCCTAAATATCAGTAGTGAGACACTCTTGGAAAGTAATCCACAGGTATGTTTATGAAGTCAGATTTGTCAGTGCTGAGCTGTTCATTTAAGGTAGCTGTACCTGGGCACACTACAATGCACTTACATGATGAAGTAGACAGCAGGAGAGTTTATGCTGGGTTTTGGTTCTTGCAGTTGGCTGTATGAATCTGGTCACCATGACTGATAGTCCTCACCAACTTTGTTATCAATTGAAGTTTTCTGTGAGGGGCAGTTAGCAGGTTAACAGTTGTTACTCCCCTGCAATGGAAGGGGGTATGCCAGTAAAAGTATTGCAGCGAATTTAAAATGGAAATCAGCACATTTACAGAAAATCTATAGCAAGTACTACTTAGATGGATCTTGCAACAACTGCCAAATTGCTCAAGAATTACAGACCGGACCTTCCTTGTATGATTTTGTGAATCAAAGTGATAATTCCCCACTTCAGAGTAGCAAGATTCATGTTTTAAATGAGATTTATCCACAAAGATTGATCCTGATCTCATAACCAAAAATAATTACATCAACTCTTCTCTATACAGATACCAGCTGAGCACTGTGAAGACAGAAGACAGCTGAATGTAACAGTGTGGTTGTCATAAACAGTTGCCCTTCTGATCATTTAATAAGCTTGTATTTCCAGAATTTGTGCAGGCTGAACAAACCTCGGCTGTAGTTTGTCTTCTGTGTTGCTGTGCTTTATAATAAAAAGGTATTTGCTTTCAGACACTGTTTCAAACTTTGCATTCTAAGTCTTTCAGGAGCCCTACTTCATCAAAACTGCCTTTCAAATACAGCATTGTCAGTAAGAAAATAAGATCAGGTGATGTTCAGGACTAAAGCCCAGCTAACAAACTTCCCCTAATTCAAAAGCTTCCTTCTACCCCTGCAAAGAAGTGAACTCTTGCTCTTGGTTTCAGCCAACGAGACTTCCAGCTGCAAATTCCTCTCAAGACAGGCTCAGATCGTCTGACAGAAATGAGGGTATGGTCTGCCTTTGGACACAGGACACTCTGCTGCCATTGACCAAAATGGGAGTCCTGTCAGCAAGTCCCAGTCAGAATCATTTGGACACACAGCTACCATATTCTGTAATCTTTACATTCCCCTCCCTCACCATGGTGACAAATGCAATCCAGAATTAAATCCAGGACGTTGACTTTTTCTTTCAAGACAAACAGAATACAAGTTCTAGGAAAAAGAACCAGCCCGACCCTTACACAACAGAGCGAGCACGCTTATATATGTGTGTGACGTAAGGGGAGTTTGCACATTCTCAATTAACAAGCAGCCTATTTTCACTGACCTAGTTGGAAAACCTTTCCCCCACTTTGTACTCTTTACCTTTACGTGTTTGTATTTTGGGAACAACAAGCTGAAGAGATGTTATCCATGCCAGCAGGAAATAAAAACTCAGAGTTCCCAGAGTAAGAGAAATTACAAAATGCAAATGAAAATACTGAGCAATGACTACAGATTACATGTATCATGTACAGGCAATTGTTCATCAACAGCACACAACTCCCAAACTCTCATCAAAACAACAATTTCTGAATAATCCTGTGGAAGAGAACTTCAATGGAAAAACTAAGTTACATTAACTGAGTCATCACTCACCTACATCAATATGAACACCAAAAGGCACAGTCTGCAAAGACTTAGCTTTAATTTCATAATCTCTTCTTACATACATATATTTAAGGCACGATCCAAAATCTTTAAACATTAATGACAGAATCTTTACTACTGTCAACATTACTACTGCCTTAGGACAGTCTGCCTTAGCAAGAATGAAATGTGGAACACATCTTCCTTGAAAAGAATCAAGGTAAAAAACAGAACTTGACAAAACTTCTTTAAAACAGTCTTAACTAGACACAAAATCTCGAGGCTGCTATCTCCACATATCAGGAAGTAGGCTAGCCCAAAACCAACTCTGCATACAATAGATATAAAACTTGCATTAAAATGGCACTCAATGTTTATACAAAAGAACGTCTTAAATCATACAACTGTGACTATTGTTTCATAAAACAAACATTACTTCAGCATGATATAAGCAGAAAAGAAATAATGAGCTGTCATTCATTGATCGCTGAGGGTGCTATACAGAATCCTGAGGAGATGGCACATAAGCATGGTATTTTGGGGGGTTTTGGCATTTATTGCCTACCACTTTTGAACTGAAGATATATGCAATACTATAGTTTAAAATGCCATTGCTTTAGAAGAAACTGGTCATTACATTATTTATTTATGGAGAAAAAAAGATGCTTTGCAGAAAGTACATGAAAATAGTCGCTTTTTAAAGAAAAGCTCAGTGTTCCATTTAGTCATTTCCACCACACAACTTGAGTAGGATTTTCCGGTAGTCTCCTGAAGTATCACCCTGAAAAGGAACCCAGAAAAAGAAAAGTTAAAGAATGACCAGGAGAGAGAAAGCCACAGCTGAAAAACCAAGAACTTTTCTTTTTGGCTCTACTTTTACAGAAATAAGCAGCAGAGTTTACATACACCTAACTGTGGACACGCACACCCCATATTTACTGAAGGCGAGTTTTGACCAATTTCAGTCCATTAAATAGATATGTCCAGTTCTGCTTCTGAATGCTAAATTATAATGTCAGATCAAAAGAGGAATGGGGGGGTGGAAGCAGCAATACAGGGCTTTTGCACTGTCTCACTGCTTTTTATTCATACATTGGTGGTTATGCAACCACTGTAGAAGAAATATTTGGCACATGCTAACCTTCAGAATGTCTACAGGATTCTTTTCAAACACCACCAAGCTACAGCCCCTCAGTGTCCACAGCAGGAGGAATAAACACTGAATGTTTAGTAGCCTTGTTACAGGTAAATAAAAGTGACACCACTCACTCTCTTCCAGCCCTTACTACCCTACCATTGGCCAGGCATCCTCTTGGGTGTTGCTACAGCTTTTAATAGCAGTAGGAGGGTGGATCAACTGCTAAAGAATCTGGAGTTTATTCTATTTGCAAAATCTTGTACTTTCAAGAGAAAGAGGAGGCAGTCCTTTAGAAGATTTTTAAAAGCTTTATATTCTTCCAACACACGAATTAGAGCACCACTCTTACTCAACTGGAGGACTGAGTGCTTCCAAGATCATTTAAGGAGATTGGGATAGAGGGGTCTAAGAAACCCCTCTGGACCAACTTCCTTTCCTGTTTGCTTCCTCCCCATCTCTAGTTCATCCAGCCCCCATGCAAACCCTCTGGCCCAACTTCCTTTCCTTCCTTGCCTGTTAGCTTCCTCCCCATCCCTAGTTCATCCAGCCCCCATGCAAACCCTCTGGCCCTCGGTCTCCATGGTAAATGCAGCAATCCAACACAGCCAGCTACACCCAGTGCAGGTAACAGCTGTTCAGCACAAGGGGCAGTGCTTTGCCAGCATAAGGGGTGTCTTGGCAGGGAAGGCAAGGTCTCCAAGGCTTACAGTGATATCTGAGTAGAGAGATCTGCCATACATCCGCTTGTACTCTGCACGTATGTCCAGCAGGTCAACCTCGCTGCGCGATACCATGATCCGGATCAGCGTCCTGTCCTTTGTTCCTGCTCCCTGAAACAAACCAAGCAGCAGCTTAATGGATTGAAAAGTGTATGATACAGCACTAGTAAAAAAATTAAATGCCTGTTTACTAGAAAAACCCCACTGGCTTAATAAGCTTGAATAGAATTTGGACTATCATTCTTTAATAAATTAAATTTAGTGGTAGCACACTAACTTCTCCGTACAAGAACAGCTCAAAAAAAAAAGGGGAATTGACAAAGGTATGGGAGAGTCAGGAAAATTTGGTGAGTTACATGACCTACTTATTTATTTCTTCTAGAATTCCCTACTTTAGAAGTATCAATTTCAGTGAGTCTTAAGCATATTTGTGTTTCACGAAGTGAAGATTTTTGTTTTATGTATGGTTGTATTCATTGCTCTGTTAAGTTGGATCAAATTAGCTAGATTTTTCCAGCTTTTCATAATAATGACAGCATCCTGTTAGTCATCTGCCCACTGAAAAACGTAATCCCTTCAGCTGCACAGTTCCTGCTCAAGAGCTGCAGAAGCATTTAAAAAGCCCCACACTATAAGTTTATGTAACTTGTCACAGACACCTACCTTCATTGCTTTATATAATCTCTCTGCAAAAAAAGCTGGCGTGTTCTTGAGACACTTAACTGCAAAAAGGAATAGTATTACAGAAATTAGGCATTCCTCCTCCATCAGAACTCAGTAACTTTTTGAGTTTATGCAGTATAGTCACATGCTTGAATTTTACATAAACATACACTTGATACAATGTAGTTTCCACTCTTTCCATCAGTCACTGAATATTTTTAATCCAAACAGTAGCTGCAGTGCAGTTAAAGAACCTACACTGCACGGCTCATAGCAAACGTTTCTGTCACTAGAAACCATCTAGTGTAAAGCAGCCATAATGAACACTTGAATTCCAATCACCAGATTCTTGTTTATGCAGGGAAAAGGTGGGATGAGGAGGGGGCAGAAAACTTGAAGAACACATAGGTAGTGGTGCTCCTGGCTTCTTAATTCTAAATTTTTAGGCCACACATCTGCAAGATGTGACATATTCAAGTCCTGCCCTGGTACAAATTAGAAAACCACTTATAGCAGACAATCTTAGGTGGTTCCTTCTCCTTAAGGGTGAGTCACCACAACCCTTATTTTAAAGTCTTATTTTAGCCACAAAGTTCATCAAGACTCCTGAAAAAATTTTAACATGCTCATTTAGTAAAGACTGGATGTGATATTTAATTAGCACAGTTCATTAGAAATCTGAAAGAGCAACATTTAAGTCAAATTACTGTCATGTTAATCAGGATAATGAAAGAATCCTCCATCACCGATCAGAATTAAAATCTATATATTGATGCAATGTTGGTTACAAGTAAACAATCATGCAAACTGTGGCAAACTACAGAGGAAACAGATCACACTTGACATTTAATAGCACAGTAAGATATCAAAATCAATCACATAGAATCAACACAGAACTAAGGGTGTAAACCTAGATATGGTTTTCATAGCAACACACATTCTGTATAGGAAGAAGTGCTTTTTTCAGTAGGAAAATGTAGAGGAGAGAGCAGTTCATCACACAACTGTCAATGGTATGTGCAATACTATTCAAAAACAAATGACAAAATGAAATGCATGTTTCTGTATCACTGTATTTAGCTAACACAACACACTTGCATTCTAAGATGTTTAAAGATGTTGTAAATTACCAGTTGTACAATCCAGAAAGCTTTAAAGAAAGCAAAATTAAATATTTTCAATTAGAAAGCCCTTTTTTCCTGCAAATAAGATTCACAGAACAAATGATGCTAATATCATTTACTGATATGGATATATGCGTATACATATAAATAAAAAACCCCATAGAATCTATTTAATAAAGGGAGTTATTCAGTGAATATTAATGACAAGCCTTGCTCAAAAGGCTACTGACTTGTTTGCCAGCTAGTCTCAGTTTTGAATCTGGATGGAGATCTATCAAGTCATGAAGCTCCATGAAGTCAAATAGCTTCTAAACTCTGAGTAGTTTCTTCAGTTTCTTTTTCTACAAACAGAGAAATCTGTTCTCCCTAAGCCTGGTTTTCTAACAATAGTTTCTGACAAAGTTTGAATCCTGGAAAAGGCTGGCAAATGAATCAGACACAACAAGCTAGATCCAGTTTGGGTCATTAAAAAATCAGTACAATGACAGCATGGCCAAGTAGAATAAGAACAGTAGTTACATAGTTCAGATATGCTCAAGACAGGAGTGAAAAAATGAAGCTTTTAAGATTGATTTTCATTTTGTCAAGATTTTGTTACAAATATCAGTGAAAAAAATCTGTTGTGGTTGAACCAAATATCCTCTCCTATCTCATTTCCAAGTGATGCAAATTTCATTTTTCCTATTTTGGTAGGAGTTTTTGGATTTTGTGTATGTGGTTGTCTGAGGAGGTTTTTTCTGTTACATCACTACCATATTCAAAAGCAAACAACACTTTCAAAGCACAAGCTCTACATACCGCAGTGTATTTACAGTAATAAACAGGAAAAAGAAATCGAGATGTAAAGACAAAAGACAGGAAAGTGGTTCATAGTTTTAACTATAATGAAGCATTTTAAATAAAACTACTGTCCCAACCTCATGGAAACAAATTACTGCTTCTGAAGGGACAACAGTAGACCTGAGGTCACTCCTCAGAAGTACTGGGGCAATTAAAAACAAATATTTAATAAAATCGTAGCCACAGGAAATGTGGAAAAAATAACCCCTTTGCCATCAAATTTAAGTTTACTTTCTACTAGAGGTAGAGATAACTAATTAGAGGCTTAATGCCTATATTTTGCTGGATTTCCAAGATTGTCCCAATTACTCCATTCTCACTTATTCAGCAGTTGGCACAAGTTCACTTGTTAAAACGGTGTCAATTATAGTTAATAATTCTCTCCCCATTTTAACGTGTGAAATTTTAATTCTGCAGTTGCGTGAAATGAAAAAAGCTTCATCTGTCATTTTGAGGTGAATGAAAGGCCCCACTTTACTGATCACCAATGACTTCACAGAAAGCTCAACATAAAAAGCAGAAAAGAGGAATTGCTGCTAATAAGAACACCCTTAGCTGAGGTCCCAGGCACCACCTGAGCCAGCTGTAGCAGAATATCAGGAATGAACTTGCTAAGGTGGCACATACCTACTGCCAGCAGGCCCGTCTCCAGGTCTCCAGACATCTCCCGACAATTGCTGCTCTCAATGTCCCGGTTACACATCCTCTGGTACTCGCTGAAGACTGTTAATGGAACAGAAAGATTTCAGCTCTGCAGCAAGAGGTGGCACTGGAATGTGCTGGATGGCTTCATATCAATGGCACTTCTCAGCTGGACACTACAGTGTACTCACACTAGTTTGAACATCTCAAGGATTAATACTGTGTTATCAACCATTTACACGTTATCATGCTCCTTCTAGCTTGTCTAGATCTGTCCTTTGCATTAAAGGGCTAGACCAAGAAAGCACTGTAAGAGAAATTGTGGCAATGTTTTTAGGAAAGCCTCAGGTGAAAATAAAGTTAAGAAGAAAATACTGAGGTTCTCATATACACCCCTTTCCTCCATATAAGCACCTTGCATGCCAACAGCACAATGTAAAAGTTCCATGCAGTTATTAAAATATGTCCACCACGACTGATGCAGCACCTTACATTAGCAAGTAGAAAGGGAAGGATTGCAAGTGTCTTGCACACACAAGTATGCACGACTGGAACAGTTCTAGTTTTTCAATTCTTTAATCAGAGGATCATTTGAACAAGTTTGACCTCTACTTGCTCTTGCTCTGATATTTAAGAAAGGTAACTCTTCCTTTTCCTCAGCAGAATTCACCCTGTTTTTCATTGATACCTCGCTGGGCTCATTTTACAGATGGAGGAAATTCAGGCACAGAGCAGTGCTGTACATTTTTATCCTTACACAACAGAATCAAGTTAGGATATCGTTACCTGCTCTAAGGTGAGCCCTGCTTCTTGCACACAGAATGGCATTGAATTTGGATTCATCAGTTCCCAGACGGTTCTCTCCAGCTGCATACAGCTCCTGAACACAGAAGGGAATTCACATTTCATTACCCACAACAGCAGTGAGGCTGAACAGCTGAGCTACAGATTCGCTTCCTTGCAGCCTCTTCTCCTTTTATACTTATTTCTTAGCCTATGTACTACTGCAAAACAAGCAGTTTATTGCAAGCAATAAATAGCAGTATCATCTAACCTTCCTATAATATGCTATGCTTGCAGTCTTCCTGGCTTGCTGATGCATAAGGGCTCAAACACAAGAGCTCCAGATTATGAGAGGAGGGGACATTGTTCAAAAAGTACCTGAAAATTGTTCTTCCTAACAGTCCTTGCATCTAGCTTTTCTTCTGCAATTCCAGGTGTGTTCTGGGACGTTCTTTTGTTTTGGCTAAGGCACACTATATAGAAAGCTAATGACATTGGTATTTAAATGACACTAGTATGGCTAAAACAATCCAGGGTTTTCCCTTTGCTGTGTAGTGAAATGGAACATACAGAAAAAGAAATGGGGCAAGCATTACTAAGTCCAAGTGCCTTATTTGCTGCAAAACTCCAGACTTCCTCAAACAACAGGCAAGGACAAATGCAGGTGTTGGATAGTTTAAAATTTAATTCACACGTATCACCTGGACAATTTCCTTAGTAAGCAGCACAATACAACACTTAGAAAAAGCAAAGACTTGACAGAATGAGAGGTAAAGTATCCTATGGACTGTACTCCCAAGAGCTTCATCTCTGTATTGCACCTACATGGCTCTAAGGCTCTGTCACAGCTTTTCAGATCTCTTCCACCCACTCAAACAAAAGCACTGCATCAGAAGTCACAAGGTATCCAAAACTAACAGTAAGCAGAATCCACACAGTCAAACCTCAGCATATTGAGTTGGCCATAGTTGAAAATGATGAAGTATTTCTACTGACCTGTACATCTCTTTGGACAACAGACATGTCAACATTTGTACTTTCATCTCTGTTCCCCTGAAAGAATTAGAAGATCCAGAAGAGTTACTGATGGGCTTTGATGGGCTCCTTTTTTTTTTTTTTTTAAAAAAAAAAAAACCAAAACAAAATGAAACAAAAAAACAACAACAACAAAAAAAATCCATACGACCTATAAACACATGACAAACTAATTCCAAAATCCCAGCAAGCAAGTACCTGAGCAAGTGAAATTAAAAGCCTCTGAAAGTGTCCAGATGTGTCACTTTTTATTGCTTCCTCCAGAGTTTTCTTATATTCTGGAAAAGAAATAGTCATGGAGCCTCACACAACCCTGCTCATTTCCTAAAATCATACTATCTGTCAGTGATTAAGTAAGAAAAGAAAGAAAATTTTGATGCAACAGCTCTAACCTGCTTTATAGACCCTGTTGAGTTCCTGAATATGCTCATTACTGCGGGAAGCTAAGATTTCAATTAGACAATTTTCATCTGTGCCAACACCCTAAAACAAACAAAGGAGAAACATTTCAGATTCTTGATGTCTACAACCTAGTATAAAAGAAATGCAATAAAATTATATAGGAAAAATTAAGAATACAACCGTGTATATGAAGTCAAAGCAAGTAATCCCAAGTACGTCCAAACTTTTAAATGGCAACCAAATATTTTATCAGCTCAACTATTTCCTCTATCTTATAAACTTGTATCTCCTACACAAACCTTTATAGCTTCCTTGATTTCATAAGCATCAAACATGACAGGTGTCTTCATCATTGCCAAGATTGTCTTCTCAAAGTTACCTGATAGCTCAGACTTGAGATCCTTGATCAAATCCTAATGAGAAGGAAAAACAAGGAAAAAAAGTGTAAAGACCAAACTTGACAAAAGCAAGCACCAAAAACACACGTTACTAAAAATTCTTTATGCATAAGCACCAGTAATGTATGTTCTAAGTAAAGCTGTTCCACTTAACACTAAAACCAGCAAAATGGAATGTGTACATTAAGGTCATTAAGGTCCAATTAAATAGATTGCACAAAGAGTCAAAGTAACCATTTAGCACAGAAACTGCTTTGCATATTTCATCTGCAACACTGCATGAAGAAGTCAAGTGTGGGTTGAAAGTAGAACTCTGAACTGGCTATGACTTAAGAACCACCTTCCCCTAATGCACCTTCTAATCTTTTTTCCTCACCAAGTCCTCTGACTTCCACTGAAGGGATATTTCTTCTTCCTTGTGTTCTCAGAAGGTACTTACCTTTCCATAAGCAGTTTTGAAGGACAGCATTATCTGCTGTCGCTGCTTGTTTGAACGACTTCCAAGACAATCGATGATGGCCTGCTCATCGGTTCCTGTACGTGCACAGACACCACAGAATGACCATCACCTCATGTGAGGATTCAGCTTTCTGTCTCTATCCTGTTCTAAACCCAGCAGAAGGACATGAATGCCTTGAATTCATCTCCAGTATCTACTCTTGTGTACAACCACAGGACTTCAAGCTCTACTCCCAATTACAAACACAGTAAGAATACAAAGAAAACCTAAACCAAACTCATGATTGTTTATGCTTACATAAACTTCCAGTAACGCTTCTGATAACCAAGGACAATCACATGTGAACTATCCCACTCAGTACACACACAGCAATAGAAAAACATCAGTGCTGAACTGAGATGTAATTCTGCTTTTAACTGCAATGTAAATCCTCAGACTGCTCACCGAATCCTTTCATGGCCTTCCTTAAGACTTCTGCATCCTTCAGAGGGTCAAACCCTGGTGCATCAGTGATTGTACCTCGCTTTCCGTGCTAAAATGAGATCAAGTGTTAAACAGTAGTAGTGTTAAATAGTGGAATACTGTGGTTTACTACTTAGGAAAGATGATCACTGTTACCAGTTCTCTTTTGTGAGAAAAGTAATAGAGAAATCTCAAACCAACCCTGCCTTAAGCAATTTGTTAATTTCTAGATACAAATTACAAGAAAATGCAAGATCAAGATTTGCTGACACTAAATCTGCTTTTCAATTATTAAAGTTTGATGATACTGTATATATGACTGGCAATACTTGCTGAAGTTAGGAAAGGCAAGATTACTTAATTTGAATTCATGTCAAATCCTTTTGCTTGCATAAAATGGTAAAATATAATTTGTTTCAAGACATATGAGACTATACTGCTTGCATTTGAAAAGGTTCCATCCCTCTCTTCACTCAAACTTCTTTTCATAACTTTCTTTTCAATTTTATGATCGGTTTACACTAATACACACAAAGAAAAAGTAGAGGAACATATATACAGTCACACCTCAAAAGAAAAGCAGTGAATGCTCTTACTGTTACAGGAGTTCCCGAGTAAGAGGGCATAGATGGGTTCACAGCTGGACCTGCTGGATAATTTGGCATGGGCTGCTGCCCTGGGTGAGTTGCTGGAAGTCCTGGATAGTTCATAGGCTGCTGACCAGGTGGTGGTGTGGGCTGGCCTGGCACAGGGCCGCCTGCGTATCCTGGGTAAGGCATTCCAGAGGGTGGATTTCCTCCAGGCGGAGCGTACCCTCCATATGAGGGCTGCTGTCCTGGTGGGGGCTGCCCAAAGCCACCGGGAGGAACTGGTGGATAACCCCCAGGGGGGGGAGGATACATGCTTTGTGGTACATTTGCCCCTCCAAAGGTCCCTGCCAGGTTGGATGCCTGCAACGACAGCAATAAAGCAGGAGGCAGGAAGTGAGTACAAACAGCTGAGTTTCAGTAACATGCTTAATACAGTACAACCTCCCTCCCAACCAACACAGACAGATAGCTCTTTATCTGCAAAAGACAGCAAGCAGGATGGAAAAATCTGCCTAAAACTTTACACCAAATAATCCCTTCTTTGCCCATAGCTGCTTTGTGTATTCACAAGGGTGAACCAGGGTGCAAAGACTTTAAGCAACCTTTGGCCATTTTACGATGTGTTAGTAGTCTAAAACTAGCAGGAGTTCCTGGACTACATTTGGAAAGACTTCTGCAGAAGCTTAAATGAAGATATTCCACTCCAAATCAAAATCTTACCAATGAAACCCCTCCTCTAGAGGGAAACCAGAAATTACATTTGATGATTGCAGCATTGTCAAAAACTAGTTGCTGTGGATATTGCCTCCTGCACCCTAGATAGTTTGTTGCTCAGTTTGCCTGCTGGCTGCCAAATCATTTCATCACTGCCTCAGAAGGACATCTATAATGCAAATATCTTCCTACAAACTACATTCGTTATGCAGCATAACAGATTTCTGAAGGCTAAAGTTGTCAGAAGTGTCACTCACTTCAGCTCTATGAAAAAAGATCAAATTGGAAACGTCTACGTTTTCTTCAGTCAATGTAAAAGGTTTTTACTTTCATCTGTTAAACATCAGTGTGTGTAAGAGACTGTTGATCCCATATTCTTTTCAATCATGAATCATTAATACCTCTAATTACACAGCCTTTTTCCTTACTCTGACTGGTCAAAATCCAGGTAATAGGCAAAATCCAGACTGTGTTTGCCCATGTGAATATATTAACAGTGGATACTCTGTGTTAATGGCTCCCTATTCCTCTATACAGCAAATGCCAAGTTATATTAGTTTTATGTCCATGACTTTTGAAGTTAGACTGTTGACAACATTTAACTAGTGCTCTGTTTTCCTAAAATAAGAAATAGCTTGCAGTAACCATTTTCTTCAATAGGCAATATTGAATGCTCAACACCTGAACAGATTAGACATAAAGGCACAGAATTCAAGTGATGAACCTCACAGTGACAACAGAAACACAACGTTGCCCTTAAGGACATCAAAATGAAACACATTAAATGAAAGCAAACTCACCATTCCAGCCATATGGCTGGGATTGAACTGGTTGGCATAGCCAGCCACATTTTCCAGACCAATTGGAGGTGGATTTGAAGGTGGATAGGCAGCACCACCCCAAGGACTGCTACCTGAAATCAAACACAGATGTGCTGAAACAAGAAACTATGCCTTTTTAAAGTTCTTACTACTTAAATTTCTAATGAAATGTATTTTCAACACTACCAGAAAAATCAATGGAAGAGGTGCAGGGTAGCAGTGCAGTTATATAAAAAGGGAAGTCTCACTGGGTATTTCTAATCACGTTAGTTATCACTGAATCTGTAAGTTCTCACTTAAAACGACTCTAAACCTATTTGAAGGTTAGTACTCAGAGCTGCTGACGCCGTATCTTGACTTGATAGCACCTAAAGTACAAAGTTTTCTGGGTATTCCAGTAGGATGATATTATTAATTTCACTTTGCTCATTTGAGAGGTGTCTACAGGGCACAACAGTACATTTACAGTCACCAAAGTCATAAAACTTTTCTGCACACAGCAGTATGGTCTAACTTTAGACAGGACACTCTGCTGAGAAATGACAGGCTTTACTGTCCTAGCTAGTTGGGACTTCTCACTGTACACCGCTTCCCCTTCCTGAGCTGGGCTGCCACAGGCCACACCTGCACACTCCAGTCCTTTCTTTCTACTTTTCAATAACACTCCACACTTCACCACACCTGCATGACTCCAGTCCTTTCTTTCTACTTTTCAACAGTACTAACAACTGTGAACTTCAGCTTGTCATTTATTGGATTTGATCAAGACCATCTCCTAATGCTCTGTGCTTCATTTGAGATGAATGAAACTGGACTCTACTATATGAGCACATGGCAGAAGACACACATTAGACAAATGAGAATCTCCAGCCCAGATAAAACAGGACTTAACAAGAGAGTACAGAAAGCTTTGGTGAGTCAAGGAAACCCTCTGCAGTCTTGTTCTTCACCCATGCCAGCTTTCCACTTCAGACAGGACAATCACTGCATTTAACATTTACTTCATCTGAACAACTTACCTGGGGCAGCTGGCGGATATCCACCCGCTGGAGGATAGCCCGGGTAACTCATTGCAAAATCTGGAAAGTATGTGTGATACAGTTATTTTCTGTAATGCTTCACTCATTACACCACATAACAGTAAGAGGCAACACTTCCATGCAGAAGCCAGTTACCAAAATTTAAGCAGAACCTGCACACTTTGTCCCAGCTTTTCCCTTAGAAACCTCTTCCCATTTCCTGACTAAACAGATAGCTAAGCAGTTGCAGAGTCACTCCTCACACTATTTTTCTTATTTGTCGCAGTTGCTACTTACTGCTTGCTTTGTCTGTTACATTGTTAGGGACGTATCACATGAATATGCTTCCTTTACTGTGCTATTTAAATCTCAAAAAGTTTCCAGCCTGTACAGAATTGTCTTATCAATGAAGAGTAGAAAATCATCTGACAAAGAAGCTACGTCTTCAAGTGAGTAACTATGAGAAGTTGTTAGAAGGCACCTAAACGCAAACGTCTGCAGAAGTGCAAGGTCAGAGTCAGAAGCAGAATTATGCTTACAGCATTGCCATAAAATATGAAGGGTTTACTGATAGGATAAGATCACTACAACAAATTGGGTCTCTCAAAATGGATAGTGCCTCTGTCAGCACAGAAGTGCACAAAGTCATTAGCTGTCCAAAATAGAAGCAGAGGTCAAAAAGGAAGAACAGCTAAATGAAGGACGAAATGAAAAGTGGCTTCCAGAATACAAGGGCCTTATTTTAAACAGAATAACTACCAGGAAGAATGGTAGAAGTAACTATGAAGAGAATATCCATAATGAGTGTTAACTTTTTGAAGGTTATTTTTAATGACAATTCACAGTCTATTTTTAGAATTGCTGTGTAAATTAACCTTCTCCCCCCCTTTCCCCTAAAGCACTACCTTTTGCATCTGGTATGTTCTGCTGTGTTTTGGGTTTCAGCTGTGGAATTTTGTTTTGGATTTGGTTTAAGTTGGCAGGGGTGCTGTTCTTATGAAATTGTTTTCATTTTGTATGATCACATTAACTTCCCTTTCTGGTTTGCATGCCTCTATTGTATAGCAACACTGAAATGGAGAAACATCTTTTTTGTGGTTTTCTTTTTTAATAAGGAAATACAATTAGGAAATCTGCAATTTACTTAAAAGTTGTTTAGACTTCATGCTGCACACACTCATTTAAATTTAAAGAGAAATGAACTAACAGAAACTGCAATGAACAGAGCACAGCAAAAGTTATAACCCTACCTTACTTCTGCTCCAGCATGTAGCATCCAACAGAATCAATAAATAAGTGAATGGAATTTCTCAGCATTAGAAAAGCAATGCCTGCTGCTACCCAGGCAAAGACTGACCCCAAACTCATGAGCCTGAGAAGCAAAAAGCAAAATACGTATTCTCCCTCTGCTGCTGGAAAAACGAGCAGGGAGCTTCCTCCCTCCTGGCGCTGGGCTGCACAATTGCCAGAGCCCACGCTGCCACCTCCAGGCAGGTACCCGAGCACGGAAGTGCAGAGGCCAGCAGAAAAAAATAACATTAAAGAACTCAACAGAAGGCAGCCTGGCACACTTCAGAGCCTCTCTAATTCAGAAATGGGCTTTACGTAATAAAGCACGGAAAAATAAAAAAGAACAATTATTACCATGTCACTCAAAAACCAAGTAAAGAACCCTTGCAATCTAGATTCTCAGCATGCATAATGTCAATATGTACATTTTTATATACAAGTTATTACAACACTGAAATTAATGTTATTTCTTCAGGCACAACCATAATTACATTTTTAGTTATTTTTTACAATAACAACAGAGTAGTCAAAAAAATTGTAAGATGCCTTTTCAATAAAGCTTTAGGTACAAATTTAAGGAAAATTTTCTTCTGGTAGAGGGTGAGAAGCAATGGGATAGGTTTTGTTTTTCTTAGCAAGGCTGTTTGCTTGCTTTTAATCCCATATAGAACGCTCATTTCAAATTGGAAAAAACCCCAAGATTAAAACAGCCTTTTGGCAATGAAGGCTGAGGTTGAGAAAAAACAGCCAACTTTAGCAATCTGAAGAAAATGTTAGTTTCTATATAAAAATGTTCCACTTGCTTCTTTTGAACACTCTATTTATCCAGGGCTTTTCCAAGGGGAAATTTTCCCAGACTGGTTTGATTCCAGGCAAACTAGATCTGCAAATGCACCAACTTCTCATGTTTAGAAACTTCCCTGATCACCACCTTTTCTGCAGTTCATTTAAGCCTCTGTTGGCCAGTACTCTAACTTTAGAAATATTAACATAGAAAGTTACTTTTCCCAGCCATTCCCTCAACCCAGCCTCCATTTCATCTTCTAATCTCATCTTCCACACTTTCTCCTGCTACATCCACAACATTTTACTACAATTGTTCCTGATGAGCAGCACTTGCCTGCTGATAACAAAGGAGTGAGACAGGCGACAGAATAGAAGATATGGAAACCCACCCTGCTATACAAATATTGCGTGGGAGGATGCAGAACACCAAGGTCTCTGTTTGCTCAGTCATAAAAAATGCAGTGCATAAGACAAGGGAAAAATCCAACCAAACAAACCACACATGGAAAGAGGGAGCGCCTTGACGAAAATAAAGAACTACACAGTCAAGGTCTTCCCTCTCCCCATTCCCAGTATTCAATCCCAGAGGTCCACCTCAGAACTTTAAATAAAGACCTGAGGCTTTACTCCCACAGCAAACATTGCTATCATGCTTCACACTGCAAGCTATAAACCATTCAGGCTCTTGAGCATTTTCCTGCTGCTTGGCAAAGCTAAGAGGCAACAGACCTGTTCATAAAAGATTAAATCTGCAACAGCCTTTCAACAGGAATCTTGAAACTATGCTTCTGTAAGATACAGGACAGAGGGAAAGGACTACAACTCGAGAAAATTATAACAAAAATACAAATTCCATAATGATGGCAGAAATAAAGAAGAAACTTCAAGGCTGCCAGAAAACTTCTGTTTGAAGGTGCAACAGCATTAAGCTCAGCCACTGCATTCACATGCATTCCTGAAATTTTATTTAGTGGTTGATGTACAGGCTCCAGCTATGCCATGGTACAATAATTTGAGGACAAAAATGGATAAAAAACATAACTTTTATTTGTTCAAAATTATTTGTTTAATTATGCCTATTTCACAGGGAACACCAAGTAAAGTTAAACCCTTGGCCTTGACTCCTCCACAAGGTTAATTACCAGGACATAGTAGACAAAGCAGCCTGAAGCTATAAATTGCAGTACCTGCTCCAAGACTGATCCCTGATTGTGAAACCAGCAGAACAGAATTTATCACCTTACAATATGCTGTCGTTTTTCATCAGATATGAGCTGAGGCATCCACCACTGTGCTTTTCCAAGACAAGGACAAACCACAGTCAGCATTGAACCAGCAAACTGCTATTCTACCAGCCTGAACAAGATTTGACTCATGCAAGGCAGCATACATGTTGTTCTCTCCTGTATCAGCTGTAATATTTTTCATCCTACAGATGAAAAGTCCTGCAATTTTGTTTTTTTATTAAGTCTTCTGTGTATGTGTGTGACTCCTACCTAGCCTTCCTTTCACTAAAAAAAACTAATTTAGTAGAATGAGTTTATCTTCCAACAAGGCTGAGTTCATGCCACCCAAAACTCAGAAAACTTCTTTTACACAGATCTTATCCCTCATTGTTCACCTTTACAAACCTTTACTGGACTTCATCCAACAATGTATATTTAAAGAGTACTAACACATCAACCATTTCCTACAAAGAAAAACTTCCTTAATAAAAAACTCAAACCAACTCACAGCTCTGAATAGAGGGTGGAACAGAAGCAAACTCAAATATGAGCTTTTTTTAAAACCTATCCATGTGAATTGCTTGCTAGTATTATGACTCAGGAGCTCTGCCAGTTTTGATGATCCTTCTAATTCAGTACCATAATCTTTTTTATTACAGAAAATAATCTAGCACTTTTTGACCTGCTGAGGCAAGGGGGGGCGAGGGAGGAAGAGCATCAGAAAGGTAGCACTTGCAAGCTTTAGTCAAAATAAAATAGAACTTAAAAGAGATGCCATGTCCAACAAAGAAGAGCTGAATGGGAAGACACACCCATAAGCCACAGCCAAGCTGTAAAAATATTACTAAGAACATTCCTGTAACCTTTCCAGAGACAGAAGCCCTACATACACACTCAGGGCTTCGAAATCCAAAGAACTTAGTTGAGCTGCAACGGACCTTCAAGATCTGTGTGCAGCAAAAACCTGAGTTAATTCCAAGAGGTCGGTTTCATTTTGGATCCCTACTCTGCCCTGATGCAAACTCTTCCTTTTGGAGCACACTTCTTCAATAATCTCTTTCAAAGATATAAAACACACAGTCAAAACATTTATGACAATACACATAGACACCTTCCAAACAACAAAACAAGCAAGAAGAAAAAAACAAATTAAGGTCATGAGATGTTTGAAGAAGTAATGGAATTAGGTTGTTATATTTCAAACTCGTAACTTGTCATAGAAAATCACTTGCTGCAAAAAAAAAAAAATACTATGAATAGTCTGAACTATGTTCTCAACTGACTAATGCCTCAGGGATTTATACTCCTCTATTTTAAGTTTCACCATGAAAAAATAAATTTTTACACCATTAGTGCAAGTCAGAATATGTAAATACCAATTACTCCATGAGCTACAGCAATAGTGTAGTATTCAGTAGTCTAAAATAGTTACTAAAAAATATTTGATTTGTGTGTTTCACGCCAGCAGTTTTTAATTAGTTGCTGTGCCAAGCCTGAAGCGCAGAGCCAGGGAGTGGCCCCACTGCAGAGGAACAACAGGAACAAAAGGAGGACAAAAGGTTTCCATCAGGTCTGCATCTGTTTGGGCCGCAGGGGAGGCCAGAGTGACACCAAGCTGTTCAAGTGACAACTCCCAAAGTCAGGCACACTGGCAGGAGCTGCATGGGACCTTAGCTAAATTCCTTATGGACATACCCTATGCTGCAACAAAACCTCTCTGCTGACAGCCTTGGGACTCCCCAGAAGAACAAGAGGTACAAAGACATCAACTATTTCTTAATAGTAATGACTTTCACACTTTCTAGACAGGGAAGTCTTACACATTCATCTGTCCAGCAACATTGGGACAGTTACTACCCCTCAGTGAGCAAATGGACAAACCTTCGTTCATTCTGGGCTATAAGGAATTGGTCATTTTCAGCTGATTAATTCTTTCCAGGAAAAGACCTATTTAAGACCCAACTTAAAGTAGTAAAATAGAGAGACAGGTATTTCAAAGCAACCATAAACAAGGAATGTGAAATGAAAGCAAGACTATAGTCTTCAAATCTAGTCTGCACTTGAAATCAGCAAGCTTTAGACCTTAAAGCTTACTACTGAAAAGTATTTTTCCCCCTAAATCCTAACATTTGTAAGATGCATTTATTCTCCTAGCTAATAGAGAACCAAGTATTTTTAGAACATTGCCATGCATAGCCAACAGACAGTTATTCTGACTATAGATAAATACACTGTTTACTGAAAAGTGCAAATGCCCAAGCTTAAAGTTGTTATCTCTAGCAACAATAAAAGGGATATTCACCCTGTCTGCTTCAGGCAACTTAAGCAGATAATTCAGAGCAACTCACTAAGCCAAAGTTCAAAATCAGAAATGCTTTTCTAGCCCAGCCAGAGGTCTTTGGGGTTGCAGGAATTAATTATAGCAAGTATTATTTCACATACATTTTGACTATATGGCTATAGTAAAGTTTAGCACAAACAAGAGATTTTCAGAAGCATTAAAACTCATCTTTAACATGGGACTGATGTATTTGACAGTTCTTAAGCCCACCACAAGTTAAGATCCAAAAGCCTGAATTGGAAGCCCACCTCTCCTACTGGTGAACACTTTCCCAATGCCCTCAAAAAAAACCCTCACCACCCACACTTTGTAGTAAAAGAAAAAA
>VYXD01000359.1:767133-801841 GCA_013397195.1 Hylia prasina
TGCGAGGGAAGGCAGGGGCCGGGCGGAGCGCGGAGAGCCCCAGGGGACTTTGACCAGAGAGGCCCATTTTATAAAAAACAAAACACACGGCAAAAAAGGGTAGCTCCACCCGTGGGCAGCCTGGGCACTCCCCAGGAGCGCAGCGTTGCCTTGTGCCCTTGGGGGACCAGGTGACACGGACACGGCACAACCAAATCCAGGACGCGATGGTTCAAGTCAAGGTTGTGAGCGTTCAACGCAACATCGGATTTAAACCCAAAACCACACCTGACTGTTCTCACCAGGAGATTTCAGAAAACATGATTTCCAGACAAGGTGGTACAGAATCCCCCCATTTTGTATATAACACACTTTTCCTTAAGAAAAAAGAAAAAAAAAAAAAAAAAAAAAAAAAAAAAAAAAAAAAGAAAAAAAAAAAAAAAAAAAAAAAGAAAAGGAAAAAAAACCCCCCACACCACAAAAGAAGATTGTTCATGTCGACCTTTTCTAGTACAAGCAGATAGCTAAATATAATAGCTAAAGACTTCAATAAGCATTTTTTTCCTACATGCATTCTTTAAAGATGAGTGAAGTTACTCACATGGAAGCATTTAGAGAGACAAACCAAGATAATAAAAATGAAAAAGAAAAAGGGCTACCATTTTCCAATTAAATTTCTTTTGCCAAGACACTAATCAAAATAGCAAACACAGCATTATCTAACTGAATCACAGCATTATACAGCTTGGGTGGGGAATGAACTTGACTTTGCAGCTGGGAATTTTGTGAACAGGGTCCAGAACCTCCTTTCCAACATTGCTTCTCTAATATATATGCTTTGTAACAGGCAATTTCATTTAGAATGAAACTAATTTGGATAGATGTGTTCATGCTTCTTAAAGCATCCTGTTCATCCACCAACAACTTTCAGTGGAGGGCCTGGGCTTTTTTTCCATACAACTTTCACATACCACAATGACCAATCATTGAAATACAACAGCTGTGATTGAACTAAAGAAAAGAAATTGCCATTTTTTCCCTCTCCCTCATCAAAATTTTAATTGGCACTGCAGAGGCCAAAGCTGCACCCATGGGAAACAGCTACATTTAAAGTAGTCTAAAGCAGGTGAACAGGTATATTTGAATATAAGAACAGCTGTGATGGTTTAACCCCAGTCAGCAGCCAAGCCCCTCTTACTCCCTGGCCAGCAAGATCAGGGAGAGAATGAGAAAGGTAAAAGCCAGAAAACTTGTGGCTTGAGATAAAGACAGTCTAATAGGAAAAGCAAAAGCCATGCATACAGGCAAAGAAATCCAAGGAATTAATTCTCCACTTCCCATGGGCAGGCAGGTGTATCCTGATGTCCACTGTGCAGGCAGATGGAGAAATAAACCCAGAGAAGTTCAGGTGGAAAGAAGGCCACGGTTCTTTGTCCTCTGAGTGGGCTGGTATTGCTTCTCCTGGGAGTTAAACTCATCTCACCTGCGTCAGCCAAAAGGGGCCACATTAGCTGTAACACAAGAGTTTTGTTAACCAAGGTAACTTTGACTGAAACAGCCATTCAGAGGAGCTGCTACCCCCCTCAGATGAGGACACAGCAACTTCTACAAAGCTTTATTTCTTCTTCCAGCAGGATTTGGAAAAAACAAAAAAAACCAAACCTGTATTTCTATAACTTTAGTACTGCTATTTTTTCATGTAGAAAAGCCCTTTGAGTATCAATGCCTAGGCTGGAAGGGGTGTATGAGGAAGCTTGTACTGCTGCAACCAGCCTGGTATTCATTCCAAACCAGGTTGTGCTCACTTTGAAGTCAATTGCAATCATCCGTGGGTTTAACCAAGGTCTAGATTTGGCTTACTTCTATGAATCCCTCTATTTATCCAGGCTCAGTGACTGGAAGTCTCACACCTTTGATGCTGCATTCATAAACAGAAAACTGGACTAGCTATGGCAGCATATGGAATATTCTTCTGACAAAGAAGTCATTGTATGAAGACCTCACTACTTGCCATTTTCAGACAGTCAGGGACTGAGACATTTGCTTAATATATTTTATTTCTGGAATTTTTTTTAACAGGAATGATAACCTCTGAGCCCATGCTTTTTGGGACCTCTGGCTGGAATGAAACCCTTTTCCTGCAAAAACTGCTACGGGCAGCACATGTACTTGTCAACATCCACTTAAAGTTCCAGGAAGCCTAGCAGCAAGTTTTAATATATTTTAATTTCCCAGCCTCTTGGGTTTTACCTGGTATTTAACCAGGACAGAACCCCAAAGCATCATGTGCTGTGCAATTGAATGGAGGTTTACTTTTACTCATATAAAAAACTTTCACTCTGTATTGGCATTTCAAACCAAATTCATACGGATGGTGATGCCACAGTCAGAAATGAAGCAGAAATGAGGCCTAGAATCCTTGGTGTTGGGATAGGTGAGAGTTTGCCTGTCATCTCGAGCCTAGTCATACTGCTTTCTGACACTGTGCCTGTACTGACCCAGTACCAACTGAAACAGAGAAGCCTTTGTGGGAGAACCCACAAAAGTCACAACAGCATTTTCTGCAATCACTGCATTTTCTTAGTGACCCATCCAAGCTTATGAGCTCCAGCCTTGTAGTTTTCCAAGTGGATTTGTGCCATTATGACATACAGACCAGAAGTGAGTCGTGGAAACTAGTGCAACAAAACATCCACACTCCTGATTTCACAGGTACTGTCTTCTTCATATTTCCATATTAATTTTGCAGCATTTCTATCACTAAAATATTCCATTGTTGAAAACTCAAAAAGAAAAATCTTGAGGGTTTACACGGTAAAGGCAAGCAGAAAATACTAAAGAAAACATTTTAAAAAATCAGTACATATTATAATGCAGTCTTTCAGACAGTCTAAGAACCTCGAGTACCAGTCAGTGTGAGGGACATTTTTAGGAGTTCTAGCTTGGAATTCAAATGGCCCAGGTTACCCCAGAGATTTCCTGCATGAACTTGATTAGGTTCAGACCTCTGAAGATACACATACCTACAGCCTACATTCATTTTGAGCCCTAAGGAACTGATACATGTCATTTGTCAACTCATTCACTTATGAGAAAGGGTGTTCTCTCACAGTCATGCTGGATTGTAGTTCACTTTTTTACAGTCCTGTTAGTTGATGGAGATTTTAGAAACACACTTGTCCGAATCCTTTCACTCTGCTTAGCCACAAATGACATTTGTCTTCCCTCCTTGCTTTTTTACTGCTCCTGAACATTCTGTAGATTTTATACTTACTCCTTTTTTTGCAGATGGTTTCTAACTCCATCAGCTTGCAACTCTTCTATGCACAAGTTTTCCTTCTTCGTAACTGGGCCTTCAGTTAAACCAGATCCCCGTAAGAAATATAATTTGCCTCTCCTGCTTGTTCCTCCACAGGTTCTTTGTATATGCCAGCACATTAGACTTGCAGATAACAGGCATTTGATTGTAACAGCGTTATCCTCAATCTGTGCTACAGTCCTGAGAAAATTTTACTGCTTAAAATCCATTGCTCGGAGGCAGGCTTAGCTGAAATGACTTCTGCACTACAGCTTCATTTCCCCAGTGCATTTGTGTTGCAATAGGAGAGTGCAATGTTTAATGCCTGCACTGCCACTAGTCTGGAATAAAGGTAATATAGCCTATGGCTTGACTTGCCCTATGCTGAGGAATGCAACACTACAGCCATTTTACAGCTGGGCCAGAATTTGTGATGGACTGTACAAACTCTGTTATCAAAGGCTATCTGCCTTAGACCTGGGTAGGTCTCTAGCATAAAAGATTTTTGGTGAAATAATTTTCTTGCATGTATCTTGCATTTTCCCCCAAACCATCATGCTGTGAGCTTTGATCTGCGAGGCTGTCATTCTGAGCATCTTCCATTGTTACTAAAGGCATTCAAATTAAGTTAAGAGTGAATTGGAGTGTTAAGCATGCATTTGTATGTAGCACATTACCCTTCACATGCAGCAGAATATAGCCTTGAAATAAACATTTTCATCAAGGACTAACAGATGGAAGTGCTTTAGTTTCCATTTTGTATTAACAGAAACTTCTCATTAAACTCTTGAAGCGTTACAATTGGATAGCTCTGTGTTTTCCTGCTTGGTGGGCACAGCCTGGCTGACTTTGGTGGGCTGACACTTTGCCACATACACTCTTAGAAGTCACTAGTTCATCCCTTTATGGATCAGATTTTCTACCATTTGTTAGATTTTCTGCTTTGCGTTGTATCTTGTGTAAAATTGAATTCTGAACTCTAATCAACATTTAATTCTAAGTGACAGAGTTAGCCAACAGGAAAAGGGAACTCACAGAAGCAGATTGAGCTGGCCCTGACACGCACACAGTTCACCTACAGTAGCAGAGTTTAAGCTTCCAGTATGGGGAAATAGATAAATATCTGCTAGTATTTTTAAGTACTGGTGAATGCAATTCAGTTGGTTGACTGGGAACCCCATCTGAATGCATTCTGGATGAACCATTTATCCCTATGTGTCAGCTGTGGCAATTTGTAATACCATTCTGAACTGATTGCTTCATTATTTTAAATGACGTTCCAGCCCTCCAAAGTTTCTGGGTGGAACTTAGTATGATGTAAATATAAATACCTACCTACCTATTTTTTCCTCCTCCAGGAAGCAGAGAGCAAAGCATCTTGGGCATTCAGCAGTATCGAAGAGTTTTCAAGCTATTAAGAGAAGTCATTGCAGGGTTAACCAAAAAGTTTTATTAAAGAGTGATTTAACAATGATGATTAAACAATTACTAAGCAATGACAACAAGGTGGTCAAACACACTACTACTTACCACACTTCTAATAATTAAGCTAGTTTGTATATGCTTTAGATTTAACATAAAATGTTAATTACCTTGTTGTAGTTTGCCAGTCAAGGGATCTCTTGACCCTGAGGAGTGGCCTTGGGAGGCACCTCTGCTCAAGGGGGGATCACCAGTGTACAGCCACTGCCATGCAGGAGAGCTCAGGCTCTGGGGCTGCAGATATCTGTAGTGTAAAGTGATTTGCTTGCAGTCAAACTCCTCTATGGTGGCAGCCATAGAAGTTTTAGACATGTCTGGTCTCAGTTCAGGCTGTTAGGTCCTGTTAACTCCCACAAAGACCCAAATTCTTCAGGTGAAGAGACACAGCTTAGCATAATTCCTCAGTGTTTGCACACCAGGGCTGGCTTCAGCCAAGCCTATTTGTTGGTGATGCCAACAAATGGTGTACCACTGACTCAGAGCAGGTGTGCCCATTACACCAGGAAGTATGGGAAAGGATTTGGGAAAGAAATACCTCAGTTCTTATATGCCCTCACTCTGATTTAGCTGTTCATACTTCTGTCTCACAGCAATGCTTCTGTTGTACTCCTAATAGAAAAAAGGTGGGATCTACAGTCACTCACAAAGCTCCATTTAGCTGTGATTCTGGTTTTGACACCTTTCAGCTCCTCCTACCAGGTCATGAACCCACAGCTTTTTACCTTTACTGTCTTATTCACTAGAACTGAACCCTCTCCTGTATCTTCTGTTCTGCTCTCCTCACGTTTAAATCCTATGTCAGAAGACACCATATTGAACTATTCTTCTTTTCCTTCATCTGCTATATGCCCCTCTTTCATATCTGTGTGGTAATTCTGTGAAGAAAGGAGGGCCTATAGCATACATGTGTATTAAATATGTCAAAACTCTCAAGGAGCTGAAAATACAACTACTCAGCAAACATCAAGGTCTAGGTAATTTTAGCTCACTATGGGCCTAGTATGTGACTTTAGCCTGCACATTCTTCAAATTCTCTTCCCTAACACTGGAAATAAATATCATTAATCAATCCTCAGTGTGATGATAACAACCAAGAGGACTACATAAAAATAAATATCCTACATGTACAACACTTCTTTGTAACTATTAGTCAGAATTAAAAGGATTAATAAAAAATTCTCAAGACTACAAAAGCCAGAGTTCAAACTGTAGTTAAAAGTGTAGCTTTTCAAAGGTTCTGATCATTAATGCCTGCTGGTCATCTGCACAGCAAGCTCTGAGCAGCTTCTTCACCTCAGTGATGGTCTGGGTCAGCACCTCCTCAGACCATGCCTCCAGCTGCAGCAGCATCCTGCTGTGGCAAAACAGTTCTTTGGGACATAACTCTTGGAACATAACAAACCAAGTCTCATATAGAGAAGTAGCATAATCTTCCCATGACTCAGCCCTGACTCACCAGGAGCCTTTTCCACATTTAAGGAAAACCATGTCATTCAAGCCATCTTTAGCACAGATGACCTTTTAAGCAAGATTGCTCAAAATATTTTGCAACTATTAAGAAAAGCAAGCACTGAAAGTTTGCCTTTCATAGGTGCCCCAGCCCAGGCTTGCTTGCAGGTAAGCACCCTAACCACAGACTAGGGATCAGATCCTGACAGAGCTGGACAACACGGTATTTAATTGAAACTGAATAGAATCCAATTTGTGTTCTTGGTATTGACAGCAACGAGGCAGCATTTGTGTAAAAGGAAGAAGGCAAATTCAGATCTGAGTAAGCGTTTTTCCAACAAGCCTTGCCCACCAAGCTGATACTTTGAATCAGCACATAGTTCTTAGCTCTCCTTCCAGCTGCAGGGATCGAGAGTCTCCTGGTGGTGTGGGAGTGCACAGTGGTGCAGCCACGGGGGGCACAGGTCCCCCTGCAGCCTCCATTCCCTGCAGCTCTGCAAAACACAGCCCCCACTGCGTGGTCATCCACCCTTGCCAAGGAATTCTCCTCTCTCTCCAGCTCAGTCAGTTCTAGGTGATTGCAGTTGGCCTCAAATGGTTTTGACTTTTTGTTTGTTTGTTTGTTTGTACCCCTTATCCTTATTTTGAACTCTGCAAACTGCCTTTGAAGTTTTAAGGAAGGGAGCCTCATTGCATCCTGAACTAGATTTTCATTTTCATATTAGAAATAATAATAATTTAAAAAAGAACAAATTGTTATTTTCTACAAAGCAGCTGCCATCAGCAAAGTCTATTATCTGAGCTGCCTCAAAGCACAAAGGAATGACAGCTCAGTACTAACATTTAAGATTCAGAACTTCAGTCTATTTTAATACATTCCATGATGAGTCAGAGCCCTCTCCTAGAAATATGGAAAGGCACTTTTTCTTTTCTTAAAATAGTTGGCTATTTCACCTCAGAAATACTTAACACCCATAAATACGAGCCACTGATATTCCTGCTTCCTTCAATTTAATTTGCTTATACAGCAAAGAATGCAAAAATGTTTTCAGGGAAAAGATTTAACAACGATGCTCAGATGTAAAGAGACCAGAATTATGCAAATGTCTGAGTTTACAATTCAGCTGCAGATTGTGGTTAGTTAGTTTTGTTTGTTTGTTCAAGCACATCATCATTAATCAAATTGCTGAGATTTCACAAAATTAAAGTATCCCAGGAAGATATACACACACAATAATTCTTATTTATCTCACAGTTACCCATAGATTTGCCAACAGAGGGAGTCCTCTTACTGTCTACCAAAGCTTTGTCGACGTGATGGTGTCTCTGCTGAGCAGCTATCATCGAACTAAGAGCAAGGATGGAAACGGTTTGCAAAACAGAGTCACCTCAGGGTATTTAGCAAATCAAAACCTGGGGAAATATCAGACATCCGATCACTAGAAGGGCACAGGAGGATTCAAGTGGTCATTTGTGTTATTACATCTATGGGCAGAGCTATGAAATATCTATGAGAATAATTACTCTTAAATATATTGAGAAGAATTATGCCAGATAAACATATAGTTGCTCTATGTCTGCAAATCAAAGTTTAACTGTAAAACTCCTTTGAGTTCTTTCCTGTTGTTGTAGTCATAGCTTGTCAAACAGCAGCTATTCAGGCTGTGGTTTGGAAGAAACAATAATAATAATAATAATAAACAACCAAACAAAACAAAAAAAAAAACCCAAGGCTTTCTTCTACATTGTGATTTCCTTAAAGGATCATGTAATTTTAATCCCAACTGAACTAACTTGTATACAGTAAGAACTTCAGAACTTCATTTGCTTTTTCATCACGGAATAAATCAAATTTTCTTGTGAACAATGAAAATTTTAATTTAGTATTTTATAGCCACTGTTTGGATCAATTATGGTTTCTGCTGCTTAGCCCTTACTTGAAGTGGCCAGTTCCCTTATACCTTGATGAAAGGATTTCAACAGCTGATCTGATAATGACATGAATCGTGTTCCAGATTAGCTTTGATGCAGCATTTCAGTGCATTTAAGAAAAAAAAAAAGGCAGAAATAACCTTATACTTATGACACCAACGTAAATACTTTACAGCTACAATGTATTGCCAGGGCTATCAGTTTTGTGAAATATGAAGTAACCAAACCAAGGACTGAGCAGCAATCAGGTATGGTGGTTTACTAGCAGTAGCATAAGGACAAAAATATGAGATTACCATCACAGCTGTGTGACAGTAGCTCCTTTCTTCTCGCTGAAATTGCCATTTCTGTGGTAGTCAAGACTGAAGTGCTCATGAAGCAACTCCTAAACTGCTGGGTTTTTTCAGCTTGATATATCCCAGTGAGTCTTTTAAAAAAATAAAAATACAAACCCAGTATTACCTGCATCTGTTCCATCCCCTTTTGTCCTTTTACTGGGACCCAGATTTACATTGACATTCCTGCAGCAGTCCTAACCTCAACAATTATCTTCTAAAATGAGTTCAGCGTAGGTAAACCAGTGCCAAGATAACTCAGAACTGCAACAAAATGGAGCCTAATTATTGATGGGAGTAAAATTGACATATTTTTCTTCTTCATTTTCAAACGGGTAAAGTTCTTTGTTTTCTACTTCTTGTTAACACTGCAAACAGATCAGCTTTGCAAGTTTTGGATGTCTGGCCATTTTAGATAAACATTCCAACCTTTTAAGTGTTTACAGACTAAACTGTAGAGCTAAATGTTTATGTTGCACTGAATAACTTCAGTTTTGTATTTAACAGAAAGTCTGCTAAAATAATATTGTTTCAATCAGTAGGTGAAGACACATGCTACTGAAATAACCAAAATTTTAAAGGAAGATATTAATACTAGGCTGTCCATAAATATTTAATACATCTCTATGTAGTAGGCTTTATAGTTAGAATATATAAAACTGCCACAGTTTACTGGGTTTCTAATTTTAAACCTATTCCCAGACCCTTCAAAAAATTATTATAGCCTTTAGCTTCTATGAAAATTAGATTGTAGCTTTTTGGGTTTCAAATAGTATGTTCATCCCCTAATTCTAGTTTAATATTAAATAAATCCATGGCCATGTTTTTCAAGGAACAGGGTTTGGGTTCTATTACTGTACCTGTGCAGGGCAAGAGTTTACCTTGACACATGTGAAACTACATAGAGCAGAGAACTGGTCTGGTCCAGAAAAGAGAATTTCTGGACCAAAATATCTGTTCTCAATCAAATCTCTTCTCAGTTTTAAATAATGATCTAGCTGTTGCCCGCTGAGAGTAACTTGAATCATGTCTCTCTCCTTGGTATTTACATTTTTCTTACTCTTTGGGGACAGCAACAATATCTAATAGTGTGTAAATCTGAAAGTATGTCATTCACTCCAAAATACCACTTTGCTTGCAAAATGAAAACAAGCTGGGGTACAAAATTGCTTCTAAGAAGAAGAAAAACAACATGAAGAGAATTTCACAGTGGCATCAGCTTGCAGGCTGTGTTATTCATTGCTCAGCTGCTCATGTAGAGACTTTCCACGTTAAAGCAACACAGTGCAGATGAGGATATTTCTTAACTTCTGTGGTTAACTTGCATATTTCCCTTTCTCTGTGCATTTCGGCTGGATGTGTTTTCCACAAGGTCAGAAGAGTTTGCCCTGGATCGGCCCCTCCGGGGTTCATACCATTACATGTTTCCTGTTTTGCACATGACAACACAGCAAGCTTTTGCAAAGACACAAGCTGTACGTATGAGCCTTCTGAGAAGAGTTACTACTGTACTTCTGCAAGAGTAAGACATTACAAAGGAAAGAACTCTTGACTGAAACCTTTCCCATCTTTCTATCAAGTTCTTGAGAACCTGAATTCAAGCCCACTGCTCAAAGAAGTTGAATTCAAAGAGCAACCACCTCAGAGTTTAACCTGGGTTTTCAAATCCCTAAGTGTAAAGTAATCAAATATAGCATTTATGGTTTTTCTCTTGTCCACTGCTTAGGCAAGTCAGTTTTCACTGTGTCAGAGTAGTTGCATTAGCGCTTGTCAAGTCTGGTAAGGTGAATTTACCTGACACTCAGAACAGACACACCTTTTCTAATGAACTCAGAGGTAATCAGGCAGCAGTTTCTGAACCAGCTGATAAAAACTAGCATCACTATTCCTTTTTCACTGCTTCACCTATGCTTAAAACAGCTCCTTACCCCAAACAATTTTCAGAAAGTTCCAGGTTATTTAGGGGTTGAACCATGTCAAGTAATTTACAGTAATTATGCTGTATAGAAGATACATTTAGTCTTTTCAAAGGAACTAACATCTGCAAGAGATTTCTGTTAATATGTTGTATTGTAAAAGGATCTTCTTAAATATATGGCAACAGTAAAAGCATGGAAATTACAAAGGGAAGTGTAAAGGAAATGACTATGAAAAAACACACTTTCAGGGTTTTCTTAACCAGTTCAAGTGGACATGCAATACAGACATCCATTTGAAAGTCCTGGTGATGATCTACCAAACTGAGGAGAGTGCTGTAATTTTAAGATAGTTTATATCAGCTAAGTATCACTGAAATTATACTTGAAGACTTGACATAGATCTCACAAAACTGCTGGAAACAAAGTTCAAATCAGAGTATTCCATCCCTCATGCACATTTCTGGCCACAGAGCATCTTTGGAACATCTTGAAGTAAAGAAAGAAATTGTCTGACATGATCTTGAAATAATGCCATTCTCCATACAGGAAAGAAAAATACGAAGGAGGACTTTTGACTAATTGCTAGAATCCGATAGTCCTCAAAATTGGGACTGTTATTCACAGTTCACAAAACTTTCCTGTGAGAAAATGCTTGCAGTGTGTGGGACAGAACAGCAGGAGGGGATCAAGACAGCCTTGACTTTTAGGAGCTTCAGCCAGCCGGGAATCCCAGGCATACCAGGACTGAGATGGAGTCACTGCTGTGTCCTCCTCCCTTCTGGTGATTTCTGCATTATTATCACCCCAAAGGAAGCTCTGCCGTGGAGGAGCCTGGCTTGCCAGCTCCTGCAATCGGGAATGGAAAACATTGACAAAGAGGAGCCAGAAACAGTGCGTTGTCCTGCAGGATATTGGTATCTAAACTTAACATTTGGGGAAACAGTTCAAAGGAAGAATTTAAGAAAATACATAGAAACATCGTAATTCCTTTCTGGTGTTTCCAAGGATCCTGGCCACATAGTATTTCCCCAATAAACCAGCAGCCTGTTCCAGCTACAAAGATGGACCATCTCACTTCACACACTGAAAAAGAGGTGTAGAGAACAATCTGATGCCTGCTTGAATCCCTCCGTGGGATCTGCGGAGGCAGAACCATAAACAGTGTGCAGGGGCTGCTTGCATGAAATTCAGTACAGGACTGGAGCTAAATTCTCTGTTCTGTCAGCTGTTGGTAGCGTGCAGGGCCCCAGCTAGTGAGCTCAGATCAAGCCTCAACAGGCACATGCTCACCTCTTAAAATAGTACAGTCTGGCAATAGATTGTAAAAAGGCAAAGATACACATGCTATAAAACCTAATTACCATTGCAGCCCTTGTCATGGCCTGCCATTGCACACAATGCATAGTAAAGGAAGGGTTTTATCCAGGACTCTGACAGCTCAGCATGGTGACTTTCCACCCCTGGAGTACCCTGAAAAAGCATATCAAAGGCAAGATTTCTATGTTTTCCTATAATGAAATATTTTTGAATATTTCTGAAGGAGTTAGATGAAAGATGTTAAAGATGGGGAACACATACAATTGATTTGTCTAGTTGCATTCAATACCTAAACAAATATGATCTCAACTGTGCATTTATACATGCTCCAGCCAAACTACTCTGTATGTGAAAAAAAATATTCCACTGCCTTCATCTTTGCAGTCTCATAGTGTTCACCACCAATAGAGTAGAGGATTTTCCCTTTTCTGACTACAACCTGATAGTCTCTGTTATGCCACTGTTTAATTACTCACTTCACTCTCCAATGTTTGAGTTCATCCCGTATTTGCTGGAATTTACCTTGAATTCTCTGTAGGGGGACTTCCGTTCTTTGAGGGTTTGAAAAAAATTACATTCTCTATTCATGGCTCTACTACTGTACTATATGAAGTGCTAGCTCTGCACATATTTTCCAAATGCAATAACTGGCTATCAGTTCAATGGCCAGTTTTGATCACTACCTTCTGCACCTACAAGCCCAAGCTTGCATCATATGTATTTCCTTGCCAGAACATTGAATGAACCTGTGTGTACTATGGATTTATTGCCACCTTCCCATATTTTTTAGTTTCTAACTATCCTTCCATGAAATAATGACACCATATAAGATGCATGATCTATGGCAAAGCAGCTTTGTTTATTTCTTATTCAGAGATCACATTTCCACAGTTATTTCTCAGCCCATTCTAACATTTACTGTTTCTCTAAATCTGGTATTATATAAATATTTTACTAATATGCTGCTCCTATTTTCTTTTACAATAGGCTCATGATATACTTTCAATGAATGTATTTAAATCAGTAGTTTATCTATGTCCACAAGAATAAAAAAAAAGTAAGCATTTGTGCAGTGTTATCTCCCACTATGTCTTGAATTTGCAATCTATTGCTTCTAACCCTGAGTTCAACTCTAGATTTATTATAGTCTAGGCTTTTAAAATTTGTTTGAAGCTTATCAATTGAAACTCTACAGTCCTAATAGTGGAAACTTAAGAAACAGTTTACTTGCCATCTGTGTCAAATTAGACTCTTGCTTCTACTTCTATGGCCAGAAATAGAAGAACTGAGCAACTTCATTTTGAAAATCCTTTTTCTAGGATTAAGGGAAAGGTGGGGGGAAGGTTTTAGTAGTTCAGCCACTTTACCAGATACAAGTTATTAGCAGGAATTACTTGCCTTCCTATACATATATATGATTTATTTTTAAAATAATCTAATATTCATATTAGCTGCTAGTGTCTAAGAGATGGACATGAGCAAATCACAAAAAAACTAAGCTGAATTACATCAGTAAGAGAACTTCTTCAGAATATTCCACAAAACTCTGCCTGATATGTTTGAAGAAAGTTTAAAATCCACTTGGATTCCTAGTCAGGAAAGGCCCACTGAAGTAGGGGAACTATCCCCTCAAGATAACCCTTTAACAGGCTCTTGCTTGGAAACTGAATATGCAGAGGGATAGGAATAGAGTGGCAGAGAATGCCTGCTTAAAACAAGACAAAATAGCAGCTGCTACTATGACTGCAATGCACTTATGCTTGTAGGACAGCTTGAAAGTTGCAAGGGACTAGAAAGCACTACTAACTTAAGAAAAATAAAAATAAAACCTCTAATTAGTGCCTAATTTCGTGTGTTTAATTTTAAGTTCTGCTGAATGATCAGCTGAACACAGTGAAACAAGGACAAGCTAAAGAGAAGCAAGGATTTAGATGGGATTTTGAGCAAGGTTCTAACTCTACTCCCAAAGGCAATTGAGCTCTTACTAATCCTGTCCTTAATAAATTATCATTTAAATTGACACAACTACTGATCCTATTACTGCTTAAGCACAAAAGCCACTTTATATATGTAATAATTCCACAGGCACTGAGATTTCCATTCAAGAGGCCATCTAATGTCTGCAGTTCAAGACTAGGGCACAGCACTTCTGGCAGAAAAAAAAATTAAATAAAATTTTCAGTCCCCAGTGTAATTGCACTAAACTGATAATTAACTGCTTAACGTGGTGTGTAATGAAAGGTCGAGGGTAAGGTGCAAGAGAGGACTTTCACCTCTGCTACAGTTTGATAGCAGGAGGATTCCTTTAGAACCTACAGATTTATGTAGGCTGTTGGTTGAAAAGGAAACATTGTGTGGATTTCTATGAGGCTTCTGTGAGAGGCAACAAAAGTTGTCCTTTCTGAGAAATGTACCCAGAATGAGAATATCTCCTGCTGGACAGCTTGGACAAAGAGCTGGGACTGCCAAAAGCTGTGGGAAGCTGCCAAAGGACAAGGAAGAAAATAAAGCAACAGAGAAGCGCTAACATTTTATCAGCAAAATCTTTAGGGTAGGGAAAGGCAAACTAACAAATACCAACAGTCACCATAAGTGAACACCCCAAAACAAGAGAGAGCAGAAATTCCAGCTGGGGAGCACAGTAAAAGATTTTGCACAGGAAATGGGGAGATCACATTGCCATCAAAACGTTGATTTTCAGAGAGGGCCAGATACAATAAAACAGTTACAGTCCTATAACTCCTTTTAGTACTATGAATAGTAAAAAAAATGTAACATCTCACCTGCAAGAACCCTTATGGATCACCATCTGCAAACAGCAGGAAATAGTCACACACTTCACTGGCTGAAGTGGGATCAGGCACATCAGTCCACAGACATTTACAGGTAACATTTTGCTGATATTCACCAACATCTGAGCTTTGTTCAATCATTTCCTGGGTTAGAATAAAGTTTTTATCAGTTGTTGCATAAAAAGGATAAGGGTAAGCAATTAAAACTCCATTGGAGGACTACAATCTTGCAGCCATTCAATTGTTATGATTATGACTTCAAAAGTAAACCCAACTTTTTTCCTCCATATCCAAGATAAGTAGAAAAACCTCAGAAAATCTCCACCAGCATATTTCCAGAAAATACAATCAGTGACATAATGCTGGTGAAGCAAGAGGCTATTTAAGTTCTGTCCTCAAATAAACTGATTTTTCTTCATTCCAGCAAGCATTCTCAAATTTTAAAGGAATATCTTCAGGGTTTTTTCTGTTCTCATGCAGTCAGGCCTGACTTTAACAAGAAGTTACACCTGACTGTGGAAACTGAGCTGCTGCATTACTGCCACAGAGAGATTAGATATTACTAAAATTAAGATGGTGGAGCCACATGTCATGCTTTGCAGCATAGTTACTTCTCTCATTACAATCTTTAGCAGATACTTCTTCAGCAGTATGCAATTCTAGCTATATTGTAGCTACAATTCTAGTGTAGCTACACAGAGCATGTGTCTATGCACTCGTATATGCATTCTATGTTCCAAACAAATGTGGCTGTTACCATATATACCTGCTATTTGAGTTAGAATTTGAGCATTAGCTGTACATGACTAATGGCATCCTGCTTTATTGTTTGGAAGATGCATGTATAAAATAATAAAAAGTGGCACTGATTTATTTGCATGATTAGTAGAAACAGTTCTGCGTAAGGATCTCTTGATTACCACAGGCTGTATAAATTTCAATAAAAAGCTTTCAGTAGCTGGCACTAAACTCAACGTGGCAGTAATGTGCCAGCTCAGTCTGTACAGCCAAGGCTTAAAATAGGTAGGGGATTACATGACGAAGGTGTAAATTAGGAATATATTAGGACTTGACCCTGTGAAGCATGAGAAAAAGAAACAACCTGTGAAACAAATTTAAAGAATTCATGATTGACCACAATTTTAGGAAGGCATGTCCCTCCTTCTCCCACACAACTAGCAAATATTCCCCTTCATCTTTCTGAGAATGTATTCATACTTGCTACAATCTTAAAAATCTACTTATATTTTCATGGTCATCCTGTCTGTCTTTGTAGAATCTTTTGGAAGAGAGCTCTACAATTTTCCACCCTAAGATATCTGATAGCTACACTAAAAATAGTCCCATGGCAATTCCTCTGTTGAAGATACACCTACTGGTATGTGTCATGCTCATCATAGTTTAGAATCCTCTTGGACACTCAAAGTAGTGCTGATGCCCCAGGGGCTGTAACAGAATGAGTCTCAGTGTGCTCTTTAAAGAATCATTAATAACTTAGTCCCATAATAAGCCACATGAGAGCGTATCTATTTTTTGCACATCAAGTATGTCAAACTTAGTGTTCTCTGACAATGTGAGGGGAGGAGGAGGATGCAAATCAGTGAGTGAGGAGAGGGTATGAGGAACATCTTAGCATTATATTTGCACAGCTGTGGTGTCATGTTTTCCCCTTGCATTACATTTTCCACTATTCCTGTCCCAAGCAGTTAAATACTCCATAAATATCAAACAATTCACCTCTCATAATTCATTAAGAACCAAGAGTTATAAGAGCTAGGCAAAATCCTGTTTCTGTGGATATCTGCTCATCTTGGAGAAATGTGAGCTAGTCTCTCAGTAGGGTTTTTCCTGAAAACCACCTCACCAGGGCTGCTAGGATGTACAGTAGTACCTCAGGCACCTCAGGAGAGACCTCCAGAGCTGCAGTTAGCTGTGGGTTAGCTGCAGGGAATGCTGTTGCAGCAGGAATGTTTCCTGCTAAGTTCTGCTTGGTAGTTTTTCATATACATCACATAATTACAGTCTGTGTGTAAAGGGCATCAAATATTATAACAGAAGAATTAAAATGCTTGAAAAAGTGCAGCTTTGAAACTTAAGTTCTCCTTTAAGGAAGCTCTGTAATATCTAGGTGTTATTCTTATTCTGACTAAAGCATCTATCAAATTCTGAAGAGTATAGGCCTACATTTCTTCACTGCTCTATGAGCCAGCACTTTCTAGTTCATTGCTTGAAAAGACATTCCTGCTTTTTTTTCAACCTTTAAAGTGGAATTTCTGGAGCAAGTAAAGTGAATTTAAAAAAATAGAATTAAAAAAAGTCTCCATTATTCTATATTCAAACACTGAAATGAGTCACTAGATATCTGCAGGCTTGCTTTTCTTTTATGTTTTTAGGAGCATAATTATTGCATAGATGAACTTCCCAAACAGAAACCTACAGAACAACAGTCAGGTTTGGAAAAGTCTAGCCCATTTTCTTCTTTCAAACAGAAGTTTGTAAAAATTATTGAAGAAACAGGGAAACTGAGGCCATCTCAAAACAAGAGCAAGAATCAAGCTACTAATGATACTGCCCTTGAGCTACATTGCCATGAAAAGTAATATGCACCAAAGGCAAAGAGAGGAATGGAGTAGGTAGGGTGAGGGGGACGCGTCTTGAAAAGTGAGAACATGTTTGATAGGATCTTCCCCAAGGGGTAGAATATCACTACTGTACCCTGGCAGCCTTTTGTTGTTCCTTTCCAACTGCTGGCTTCAACCTTGACTCAAGTCCTGTTACCCATGTATGTACAGGTTTGGTCCATTTATACTCTAAGGGTTGCCTCGATGCAGCTTTTATAAACATGACAATGTTATGACCCTAACAACTGTTATAAACCTAACAGCTGTTGTAAACATAACAGTGTCAAAAGTTAACAACTGCACGTTCTGCAGTACATCATTCACCTGCCTGGAGCTACATTCACTTCTTGCAGGTGTGGAATTCAACACGTTATTACCTGGCCTTCAACTGGTAACATGGAGAAGGGTCTGTCCTCAGCTTTGGGAGTACAGGTACAGGGAAACAGGAAAGAGAAGGAAGTCATGAAAGGATTCTGATTCTAGGGACTTCAAGTTTTACTTTGAGGTTTTTTTGAGAAGGCAGATGATAAAAATCCCTTAATTACCCATAGGAAAATGCCACATTCCTGTAAGTCCAAAAAGGTACACAAAATATGATATCCAAAAGCAAGTAATGCAGTTGCAATTCATATTAAAAGGAGTTTGAAACCAGCACGATCCTTCCGTGTGCTCCAGGCAATCCAGTTTTTTGGATATACAAACAAAAGCAGATGTGTTGATTCTTAGTGGGAAAGTGATTTATCTCTATATATGGTATCAGAACTAGAAGACTGTGTACAGACGACATCTACATTTTAATAAGACCAGATGTAGTTTGGAGAGCAGGGTAGCAGGAAGGAAACGGTTCAAAAATTTAAAAACAATAATCTAGAGTTATTTTTTTACTTGGTAATAAAGGGCCTCAAACAATTTAATACAGTAAAATGAAAAGGCAATATGATTATGGAAAAAAAGAACCTCCGGAGAAATAAAGCGCTATGTAATTAAAAAACCCCAAACCTATTGGCCCAGAGTGTGGCACAGTGTCAGCACAAAAAAACCTAAACCCCACCCAAAAATCTGATAACTAGCACCTGAGGACAATTTTAATTTGGAGAGTGATTAAGCACTAGAGCTGATGCCCTTTCTGTTGCAGGAGTGTTTTTCAGCTCAAGAAGGTGATCAAGAAGGTATTTTTAACCAAAGATACTAGAAAGATTATACAATTCTTGGCAAAAATTACTATCTTGCTTACTAGCGTCGTTCAGAACAAACACTTCCATAGCCCTTTCCAGCTTCAAATTCTGTGAAGTTAGACCTTCTTCCAGTCATTTTGAGATGAAGGCTTTTGTTCAGTTTTTTACACAAACTCCTGCTATCCACTAAGGTATCCTGTAACATCAGCTGTATTTTTAACAAGGTTCACAGCAGCAGAAGAGAAGAAATATGAGCACACACAACAAAGCACTGGGTTAAACCCAGTGCTAAAATACAAGCTCAAGAGAAGCAACCCATGTTCCAGCCCTGTCTGTAGGGCTGAGCAGTCAACTAATTAGGTAAGTCTTTTTGTAGACAGCTGGCAGTGATATAACAGGGATTTTTTCTTCCTATTCCATTCCAAGAAGAACTGAGTACATTGAATGGGGATAAATCGCACATCGATAAAATGCACCAGAAAAGGCTCATGAGGAAACTCACTCTTGAAACCTTGATCAGCAGGTTTGCTGTGCCTGCACAACGCTATGGACTATTGCAGATACAGAGCAAAATATAGGAAATAATAAAGAGTTTGTATTTGAGATTGGAACTAGGCAGATTTCTATCATGAAACCTCTTTACAGGTTTAAAATCTCTTCTCTTAGAAATTGAAGAGACAAGCAAGAGGCAAGATAGACATATATTACTGACAGCCACCTCCCAAACACCTATATTTGACTACCAAAACTCATACATTTGTGTTTTCTGGGTACAATACACAACAGTCCCTTTTTCTTTAGCTCACCATGTATTTCTGGTTACTATTTCCAGCCTTGATTCTTCTAATTTTTGGCTTTTATTGGTTTTGGGGATTTTTTCCAAGGAGAACTTTTGGCTTTTTTGCGTTCTTCACCATAGATTTTGTTTTTCAAACACTAGGAAATTACTTGGCAACATCTGTCAACACAAGGAATTAACCTGAAAATAGTTGAAAGAGCATATAAGTTTTGCTCTACAGTACAACCAATATAACAATTTAAACCTATTAGCCTGCTTTTCCTAGAATAATGGACACAGGGGATGGAGCTACATAGATGTGACCACTCTGTCCAGGAAGGCCTTGTGCTGAGCTTGGCAAAAGGGAACAGAGGATAAAATGTCCCTAGAAAAATGGCCACAAAATCTAACCAAAAAAAAAAAAGGGGGGNGTAGAGTAGTTCAGTGGCTGAACAAGTAATAGGAATACAGTTCCTCCCAAGTCCCCTCTATTGCTCTAACCACAAGATGTGCTGCTGCATACCAGCGATTATTCCATGAGATCAAGACTTGACTGTGTATTGATTCACTATTTAGAAGCTGAAAACAGACAAACAGTTCAGAAGTGTAGTAAGAAATCAATGGATCACTGTTAATTTCCTTCCCAGTATCCATTGTTTGCTATGAGATGCTTCCACACAGCATTTATGGGAACTCTCTAACCAACAGTGCAGCCCTTCTTAATCCAAGTAGTAACATACTTTTCAAAGTTTCATTTCCAAGAAGATGCTTCAGCAGCTAAAAGGTTTAAAATTTCTTAGTTTGTCGAGCTCTTTAAGGGGGCTGGGGGAAAGAAAAAATTGGTAGATTCAGCAGTGAAAATAAATTCCCCAAAGAAGAGAAGTTTTGGCAATGAAAAATAAATGGAAAAATGGTCAAAACATCCATTGTGAAAACTTCTAAAAGTGTTCCTACAAGGTCTCAAATTCATTTACAGACAGTAACATCCATAGTTATAACAATCTTCTGAAATAGGTCAAGATAGCCTTTTCCCTGCAGATTAGTTATCCAAGGCACAAAGATGATAACAGTAACACTCCCCAAGTCTGACTTGATGCAAAACTGATAAAGCCAGGTCACAGGTTTTCTTGTCTTGGTATGAAACTCATTCAAAACAGCAGGCTTTACTAACACAAAATGCTTTAAACACCCTGCAGAGGAGCAGAGGGTTTGTGGGTTTTTTTTTAATGCAGCCATTTAGAAACACAGGCAATTATTTATCAGAGGCCCACTGTAGTAGTACTGACACCAAAATTCAGTTCTCAACATGTAACTACTGATTTTTACTCACCCTGGTTTTGCTTATGAATGTAAGTACTTCTACAGCAAAGTAAAAAGTGAGAGAAATTTCTTTTTAGATAAAGAACACATCAGCAAGTTATAATACGAAATTACAAGGTTACACTGCATCAAGAAATATTTAACAGTGTGCTTAATAGTTGTATAGAATAACACGCAGCCAAACTAATTTAATGTAGAAAATTGTTGACTATTATCTACTGTAGCCAAGGTTAAAACGAGATATTTTAAAGAAAGTGGTCAGAACTCTAAAAGACAATGCCCATGCACTCATCTGGCTCAGTCACACTGTAGGCTGTACCAATTCTGTGTGACAAACACTGTCAGAATTACATGACTTTCTCTTTAGACTGGAAAAGTGTGGTTCCTACAGAGGACAACTAAGGTTTGTGGTTTACTGATTGGAAAGATCTGCTGTGTCACTATCTCTGTCAGCTGCATTGTGGCCGACCCTTGGCCAAAGGATGAATATATATGGTTTCCTATTCTGCCAGGACATAGCCTCCACTGACATGTGCACTTGAAAAGCTAAACTAAACTAACCCCCTTCATCTCAACAGCTATGCAGTTTAGAAACAGCTCCAATCTCTAACTAAAATTTCAGGCTTTTGTGTAGCACTGAGGAGCTTTAACCAGTGATTGTTTTCAGGATAATAGAGCAAGACCTGCAAAGAAAAAAAATTAGTCCATGCACACTCATGGGAACAATGAATTCTCTTATGTATCCCTAGAGATCCCCAGGTTAACAGTTAATGCAAGGGGTTTTGAACAGATTTAGCTTAAGCTAAATCCCAAAAATATAAGAGGTTTCAGATATAGAACAGGATAGTCAAAGAAGAAAAATAATATTTTAGTAATTTGTCCTTGACAAGATACTATTTTTCTCTTAAAAATTAGCCTTCTTTTCCAGTCATATTTGCACATCATTTTGCCACAGAATCTGACATCATCAGAAGTTACTGAAAAGATGAAAAAGAACCACAGCCCTTTACACTTATACCACATTTTCTTTTGGGTGAAAGTTTGAAAGGAATAGCTGAGTTATCTGCTAACAGATCACCATAAGCCTTCCAGGAGATGAACCTACTGTCCATGTAGAGTATGCAACAGAATCACTGGGTCTTGATTAACCAGTGGTTAAAATAAACAGCGGGGAAGTACCATTCCAATGGCCCCTTTTAAAGCCTGAAAACAAACAAATTGATAATTACCAATAACTGCTGCTGGAAAAAGTCTGAGCAACTATTGCTTTGTTCCTAAGCCAGGTACAGCCTCAGCTAGGAGGCAGAAAATGCAGGTATTTCAAAATATACTTCTTCAAAGCAGAAGGTACTCTGTAGAAGTTTAAAGAAAGTAAATAACAGTTTTAAAAACCCCAAAACTACACTAACAAGCATGTTAAAATTTAATAACTGCTACTGTTATAATTTAGTAACTGCTTTAAATTTTTAATTTATAAATTTTTTTCATGAAGCATCGTGAGATAAATGCTGGCATCCTGTATGTTTCATTTTGTTAAATTTACAATAATCAAAATCAGTTTTTTTCAAGTGGCGATTGAAATATTTACCCCGCACCAAACTCTTCTTTCTTCAGGTTCCTTCTGTGCTGGGGAAAAAAGAAAAAAAAAAAAAGAAAAAAAAAAAAAAGAGATAAACAAAAAAGATAGCTACAGGTAGGAAGTTTACTTGGAGAAAGTTTGTCAGAGCTACAGCTTCAGTCAACTCAAAGACTTATAGTGTACAACACTTGAGAAGATCTAGCTAACGACAGTCTTTAATAAATAATTCCTTTTTAATAATCATAAAAATTTACTGGGAAACTAGTGAAAAAATTATTGAAGACAGCATAGTCCACCATTGAGATAAAAAGCAATAGCTGCTCAGTCAAAGCAGTGTGGTTTCTTTGAAAAAAATCTGTTCCCTCCTTCAACAATTTGACTACACTAATAAGTTAACGGAATAGCCAATAATATGGTTTTATGTGCTTTTTCACATAAGGCATTGTGAAGAGCTGTCTCACAAATATTAACAAGGAAAATAAATAGTCATGAGCACACATGCATGCAACCAGAGACATCCATGTCTCTTCCTGCTAGGGAAGAAATTGTATAAATTTATTCTTCAATAGAGGAAGAAAGAATAATACTGGAATAACCCAATCTCTATTTATTAATTGTATTATTGATACATTTATTAGAGATTGGAAAGCAGAAGAGAGTCAGGAAATGAAGGAGCTCTGAAGAAACAGGCAAAGGAACCCTTATTTTAAGAGAAGTAGAGGAATAAGGGGGAGCAAGAGGAAAAGTACATTCTGTGTTGCTTTATATTGAAATATACTATCAAGACTTAAAATTTTATTACACAGAAAGGCAGAGCCTAGTACTATTAAATAAATAATTTTAAAATACGATTTTTCAAGAAAAATGTTAATTAGCATTAAGTGTAAAGTCAAAACCAAATAACTTTGCTTTATATGCCAGTAAGAACTCTTAAGTCATGAACATTTATACAGGTATATTTGAGAAAGTAAATCTTTGAGAAAGTATTTATAACATTCAAAACTATGCAGTGTGGTTTGCAGAGCAGATGCTGGACTCCTTCCAGGGCATGGAAGCATTCCACATGGAGCCAGGATGCTAGGAGTGATTATGGCAGATACAGAACCTTCCTCTTGTTAGAAGAGGGTGGCTTATTAGTTCTGGGAACCTGTCACAACCAGCCAATAGAAAAAAAAGGAGTTGGAGACACTCCAGGTAAGATATAGCAAAAGTGGTTTTTTCACTTGGTTTTTGTTGGGTTTTGGTTTGTATTCATTCTAACAATGTCCTCCAAAAACACCAATATCCCAGTTTAACCTGTACCTATATTGCTGCATGAGCAGGAGTTGAACAGTAATAGAAGAACTTTAAGCGAAAAAAATGTTTACAGTGGAAAGCTCATAATAAATTCTTATCCTACACTTGAAACTTCAGGGCCTGGGCAGGCACTTAAAAGCCACAAACACACAGGTGGCCAAACAAACCCTGGCTGCTGCGGGGATCCAAAGCCACTGCTGAAGGTTTGGGGTTTCATTGCCTTCTGCTGGCAATCTTGGCTTGAAGGGATATCAGTATTAGCTGACATTGTGCAGTGAAGTGTCTGTAACAGACATAACCGCTCATGGGAAGAACAAGAAAAAACCTTATTTTTGTTCCCCACAAGTATTCCACAGGCAGTGGGAGGGGCTGTCCTTTAAAGCCTTTCCCCGGCTGAACGCGGAGGTGCCAAAAGGCAGACGGGTGCTTTAAATTCACTGCTTCCAGCGCGGTCGTTTGCCTTAACAGCGCTGCAACTTTACAACACTGTCTGAGTGCTGTGAAAAGAAAGGAATAAGTTAAATGAAGGCTTTTAGAGTTCCCCAGTAGCTGCTGTCACTCAAAACACAGCCACTCTTAATCCCAGTTCCAATAAACAGTGGAAACCATTCCCCTGAAATTCATGTGGCAAAGAAGCTTAAAGGGAAAGGTTCAGACAAGCTCCTTGCTCTCAGGTCCTGGGGGATGCCAGCAGCTTTAGAAGTCAAGTCAGCTCATTAAAAAAGGCAGAAAACTAGTTCAAATGTAAATAAAACAATGAAATAAAATAAAAATATTCTTCATGTGTCCAGATTTTAGTCAGCCCTTTGAAGAGGACTAGAACCATGTGGGACAAAAATTCTGGAAGCAGAGTAGCTGACCAGGATTTTTTTTTTTTAACTGAAAATTCTTCTCATTTCAGAGGTAAAGGCAGGATAAGAGTTTGCATCCCCAGTGTAGACCATTTTTTCAAGGAGGGGGATGTATTTCAAAAATACTCTTAAAGCACACTCATCAAGACCATGCCATGTGGGTTACTGATTGGAGTTAGAAATGAGAGTTCAGAGCTTTGGCTGTCTCTTCCTGCCAGGGGTTCACATTTATCCACATTCAGATCAGTTCCTTGGTCCAAGTTTATATACCTACAGAGTTTGTTTTAATTACACCTAACAAATGGATAAAGTAACCCTTATTTAATGTTGATAAAGGACTTAGCAATTCAAGAGTACCATTAAGTTAAGGGTCACTGAAGAAAAACATTATTTTAGAGCATGAAAATAATTATACAGGGGCATTTTCTTTTTCCCTTGATGGCTGAAAATTGTCTCACACCACTGACAAAATCCTGACTTAATGGGTGTTTAGTGTCCTGTGACAAAAAATACACTTGATTCCACTTCAAGCAAATAAGTGATCAGTGCTGCACTGGGCCACTAAGCCTCACAGAAAGGATAAATAGCCTCCATAATGAAAGAAACATAAAAATAGTACAAGTAAAGACAAACTATTCAAGGTATCACAGCATGAAAACATTTTGTGATTCCTGAAATGCCAGTATGGCAAGCTTTCATGTAATATTCTGTGCTCTCCAAAAACAGAGGGTGATCATCTTACCATTCTGAAACCATTGCTAACAAAAGTGCTTAGTTGAGAGCTGTCTTTCATGTGTCCACAGAAGAGAAAACATAAAAAGCCATGCAAAGGGGTAAGGAAATCAGCAACAAAAACCCAAACAACATCCCCAGAAATAAACAAACCCCCCCTCAAACAAAGAGCCAAAACAAAGAAACCCAGCAACAACAACAAAAACCCACACAAGGGGGACAACTACTATAACAGATCCTAAATGGATGGGAAGGAATTTGCATTCAGCCCCGGGACCAGCACAGAAGTAACAGAAGTTACACTTCATCTTCTCTTAAGGGCAAGGAGGAAAGCCAGAGGAACAGTGGAGTTCCTGCTCTGGTCTCAGGTAGGCTCACCTAGAGACCATTATGCCAGTGTTTTAGTCCTGACCAGGACTAGATCCTGTCATAAATATTGTTGGGGCTGTTCTCACTTGTTTTTATTCATATCTCAGAGTACCCATAGCATGTGCTAAACAAATCTGTGCTCTGAATGCTGGTCTAGATGGCAAGAATATCATCTCGCCTTAGGGAGAAAAAAAAAACCAAACCCACAAAAATGTGTAGGATGGAGATGCCAGATCCATTGATCCTTTAAAAAAACCCCTAAATCACTAACACAGATATAACTCTATTTGCTATCCACCCCTTGGGCTGGACTGTTACTTCTTAAAAAACCCCCAGACATTCAAAACAATAAGCACCCAAACTATCACAGGCCAAGAAAAGGAACAAAGGATTTACTGACAAAGAATAACTCAGTAAGGGAAAGTGAATGCTTAGAGAAGCAAATTGAAAACAATTAGGCTTTTCCTCAAACTTTAAGAATTACCAGAAGCCAAAAATTTAAGACACCTAGGCAGGATATATGATTCTTTCAATTTCTACTGAGTTATAACTGAACGATTTTCAAGCTTTCAATGGAATATACAAGGACCACAGAGCCATAGTATTCCAATTAAAAATGCATTATAGAACCCAAGGAGACTAAGCTCTATCTCTGGTAACTCAGTGGAATTTATTAGTCCTTGCAGACTGGTTGCTATTATGATGAAAAGCAATTATTCATGTTAAAAGTGTGACTGTTAATTTAAAAATGTCCCAATGTAACCCAAGTCTTCTACTACCACAGAGCCATCAAACCATCCAGAACGCAGATCTTTATGGGGTCTAGAATGAATTATTTATTCATCTTCTAGAGCCATTCTTTATGAAAGAATTACAATCACATAGCTATGATGGTGGAAGGAAAAGGAGAATCTTTGAAGTATACAAACAGTGCAAGATAAAGGTATTTTAAAACAGAGAATAGAACCAAATCTGAACCCCGTTCAAACTGTCCAACTACAGCTGAAAATTAATTATGATTTTGGAAGTACTTCTGCAAATTGCTACTCCAGCTGACACCCCAGCCAGAGTTAACCACAAATCAAAGCCAAACCACAGCATTTTACTGACGATATTAGTTGTCACTGTCAGTTCTTCTCAAAAGACTTTTTAAAGAGAATTATAATTTTGGCAATAATTGCAGTACAGTCATATTTTCAGTTCATGAAGGGGAGAGTTTTAAAAAGTTAAATAAAGGATTTTATTTCTAATACATTGTTGAATTCTTTACTAAATTTAGGTAAGCATAAGACAAGTGAAACATTTTGGTAACACTCAGTTTGCCAAGGGAGGCCTGATATTTTTCTGCTAACACAATATAAAGCCACAATACAGATAAATGGTTGTGGCTTTTTTTCCCTAGTTGCATGAATCCTCTTATCTCACCTCAAGACATCTGGTAAAATAGGGAAACAGATGCAGGATACTGACATCTTCATGCAAGTCGTTCATGACATAGAAAGGAACAGGCTGAAAGGCATGATCCTTTCTTGTGCTGTGCCTCATTGGGGATATTGCTATTATTCATCCCCACTTTGCTATATTTTGATACAGATACAGTCAAAACACGCATGCTTACACCAGAGGCAAAAGGACAAGCACATATTAAATTACACCAGTGATAAAGCAGAATATGAACTTTTCTCTTCCAAGCCCTCTGTTGTGCTCTGGTTCTCATTAATGAGGGCCAATACCTTGCACCCCAAATTTCAGAGCATAAAAATCAACTTAGTTCCTTTGGAACTACTCTGTACATGACAGTGTTCTGACTCTTAAAATGGTGGATGGCAACACATTTCTAACATTTGAAGGGGTTTTTAAGTTAATTGTCCTTTCCTCTGAACCTAAGACAGCAAAGATGAACACAGACTAGCAGCTGAACTCCTACTCACTGCCACATCCTTGATTCAAAATATATTAGTAACTAAGCAAAAACAAGCTAGACCTAGAGAAAGAAGGTGCAACAATTTCATATGTTCAGTAATTTCATCTGTACCACAAGAAATGGTAGTAAACAAACTGCATATTCCACAAATGTAAAATAAATACATAATTACTACCTAAAATGTCAACATTTTTGGTTTTTTGGGGACCCACAGGCTCAACATGTATGATTTTAATTTAGGTTTTTCTGTGAAAATACTACCAATGAACAGAGTGTTTTAAGTAAATTTCACTAACTCGAACAATGTAACGAAACTAGCTCAGTTTGCTCAAGTACTGTCCCATTTCCTCGAGAGAACTGGATACATTCTTTCAGAATATAATTTCATTGTAGCATTTTTAAACTAAACGTTCAGGAAGGGGATTTTTTTTTTTCCCCCCTGTGAATGCAATACATCACTGTGCCCTTAGCGAAGCTAGAATTTGGCAATGGCAGGAGCACACAGGACCTTTGCCAGCATTGGTTTGTGCTGGTGAGCTGAAGCCACTTTCCTGAAAGATGTTTCACCTGAAGGCATGAAAGGCAACCAGCACAGGAGTAAGCCATCAAGACAATATTTAAACTATGATTTTCTGTTCTTACCCTTTATATTTCCCAGGGTAAAAATGTGTAAGGCCTTTTGCTATGGTTTGTAAGGTGAGAACTAAGATTACACTGGGGCATCCACCCATTCCTTCACGTCCTTATTTACCTAGCAATTCACTTTTGACACTCTTAATGAAGGTCTCTGACAGTGCTGATTGGGTGAATGTTTTTCACTCAGTGGCAGGGATACTGAGGCAGAAACAGTGAGGTGGACACATATCAGCTGGCCTACAGCTTGGGCTGAGACAAGTCAAAGAAAATAAGGTGCAATCAATATTAAAGGTGGGAAAATAAATGCTACACTTTTTTCACTTGTTCATCAATAAACATATTATCTGCTCATTGACTGTCTGCATTTCTGAGCAAATATGACATTCCATAAGGTAGAAATATTGGAAAGTTAATTTTGGAGCAATTACACCCTTGCATATTTCCTCACCTTTCATTTTTATTTTTCATTCAACAAGTTATTAGTGTTAATGATACCCTTGGCTAATCCCATCCTCGCAGGACCAGGTGGTACATGTTAACACTTCCAAATTAACAGCTATGTTTCAGACAGAGACACTGGTAGGCTTGTTCAGCCCTTTATAGAAGCAGCTACTTGTCTCACTGCATCAGACAGGGTCAGGTCAGTACTCGTGGGTTGGCACCAGCCTTAAGATGTTCATTGTGAGGGTCTGCAGTAATGTTTAGGCCAACACAGAGAGTAAAAATAAAGTTTCATGTTAGCAGGAAAGAAAAATTTCCATAAGAATGATATGGTTCAAAATATTCCAGTTTTACACCAAGAGGCGTGGTATACTTTTCCCTAAGGCACGCGTGCCTATACCCCTCTGGTTCATTTATTTACTGTAATCTTCACTAAAACTTCATTTTCCTTATTTAGGATTGCATTGAAGAAATAAAGAAAATGTCTTGCTATAAATTCATGTTTTGCCTTCAGCTGAATTAAACTGAGCTAACAGAGTAGAGACTTAAGCAGGGACAAGCACCTTTATATCAAGAATTGTTTTTACACAGGCTTTGAAAGAGCACTTTTTTCCTTGTGAATATTTCCTTTTTCTTGGTGAGTGACTGGAATGTACTGATTCTACTAAACAAGACATGCACGTGTGAGAGAATGATATTTCTCAACTGAGATGGAAAAAACACTGGATTAAAAATGAAGAGGACATGCTTTAAATGTTTTAAAGTAGTTCTAGTGTTCCATTAGCAGTGCTAACTTGTGTAATATCACTGGGATTTTTATCTGTGATTGATAGATGTATATATATGGAAAGGGGTTTTTTTACTAGAATTGTTTAGTCCATATTTATGTTTGCACCAATATCATTGTTCTCATAAAACCATATACCTGATGTAATAAATCTAATCCAAAACCATATATGTTATAAAAGCTGATGACTTTTAGGCCCTTGGTGGCATGGTAGCAGGGAACAGCTTCTTCCCTCACAGAGCTGTAAAAGGATCAGTACTTACTGTACCACTGTAGCCATTCCACTGCCTGCATCAGACAGCTCCAAAGCAGATGGTCCTGGCAAATGCTGGAGGTGTGTGAGGTGTGCTGACTGAGGCAAGAATTGAGCCCCAATGTGAGACAGAGGTCCAAGTTTCAGAAAATAAAAACCTTGTGTCTTCAGTCATCTGCAGTTTATTCCTTTTATTTAAAGAATAGCCTGAAACCTGCTTGGAGAGCTTCCAAGTCTGATATAAATGTTGTGCTGACCCAAAGTACCTAGGAAACAAACTTCCCTACAACAGGGTTAGTGCCAATTAAGGCTGGCAACTAATTCTAGGCTACTCTAGAATTAACATGGGAGTCAGCATGGATAAGATATATATACTCATGAACAAATAAGTCATTCTGTTATCCAGCCTAACAGAAAGAGGGGATAAAACAGGAAAAGCAAACCCACAGACAATCCTGGGTATGTAAAGAAAGCATTAATAAGAAATCAATGAGAGTGCAATGCTGACATGGGCAGTAGTGGTATGCTCTGTGATGGCTGTGGTGCCTGCAGATTCCCATACTGTGAATAAAATACTGCTTCCAGACCTGAATCTGACTTAAAGACAATCCCAAAAAGCAGTCAAATACTCCATTAATCAAAAGATACAATTCCAGTTTCCAATCCCACCACAGCCACTCTCTTTGCAGGTCCCAACAGTTCCCTCTTGTCATTTTCGTCTCCTATTTAGCACTATGGCCTGTGCCCTCCTCTAATCACCATTTTATATATCTCTGTCTCTGGGGGGTTTTTTGTCTCCTGCAGTTGCTCTGACCCAAAGCCTTGTTCTACCTCAACAAGCAGGGTTTGTAACTACTGGAAGAAAAAATCTGGTGGAACTCCTAGAGAAAAACAGAGAAGTGGCAAACAATTAGGCACTATCTCTGTCTCCTGGAGCTTGCAGGACCATGGATTTGGTGAGAGAAGTAGGTAGTCAGGTGTATGCAGTAAAGGGACGCACAAGAAAAAATGCAAATGAAACCCTCCATGCATTTTCAAAAAGATCAAGTAAAGAGTCCTTCTTTCCCTCCTTGGGTAGCTGTTTGAGGATTTTTACTGCATTCTTTAACACCAAGGCCTTTAAGGAGCTCCATAAATAGCACCTAACTTATTCTTCATCTGGGAATGGGTTACAAAGCACTGAGGCCATTTTACCCTCAGTTAAGGGTCTCCTATAGCATAAGGCAGGTTAGAGGGATCCCCAGTGATAAAGAATCCCTGGGCCTCCCCAACTGGCCTGCCATTTCTCTGGCTGCAGAAGCAAACATCAGCAGCTGTTCCAAAGCAGACACTTCCAGGTAAGGCAGGTGGGCTTCCCTGTACCCACCTCTCCTTAACTGCTGCTGCTCTGCTCATCTGCTCTGCTCTTCTCCTTGGACTCTCTCTTGGATTCCCAGGTCAAGCAAGTGAAAGGGTTTAGGGTGGGCTAAGGAAAAGGAACAAGATACCTCAGCTACTGTTTTGGACACGGATGCTGAACTTTTAGATCAGTACTAGAGGCAAGGAGGTACTGCCTTTCAAAATTGAAATGATGGAACAATTCAGATGACTGTGCTGCAGCTGAAGAAGGTACAGGAAGCTTGGTGAAACAATACAGATAGATCAAACAGATAGATTTTTCACTCAGCTGCTCAGATCCAGGGCTTATTTCATTCAATCACTCAGTAAATGCACTGACATTTTAACAGAGAGCAAGCAAGAAGGCCCCAAGACTTGAAACCACAAACTGGCCAGGTGCAGAATCTCTGCTCCAAGAGGATCTGTTACACCAATTACCTACTTGGTGGTTTGAGACAGTCTTGCAGGAATTGTGCTTCACACACTATCCACAGCAAATCCTTACTGCATATGGTATGTATTTACTACATATGGATGAACTATACCTTCATATCCATATATTTCCAGGATTTTCTATGTCAAAGCTATAGGAGGAAGAAAACAGGATTTTTTACTTTTGTACCTAAGCACTAATTAGGTACAGAGTTGCAGCTGATCCTTTAGATAGGTGCAAAAATCCATGGTGTTACATACCCAAGCACAAGCATTTCCCAGACTCACTTTGACTAACTTTGGTTTATGCTACATTTTGCTGCTGGCAGTGGAACTGTTGTACCTACACAGCGAGCACAAGTGGTTTTAACATCCATAATTCACAAATGCCACATGCAGATGTGCTTTCAAAGTTTACAACTCTGCTGAAATGCCTTCTCATAATTCGAAGAGTGCTTACACAGTTTCCACTGCACAGCAAAATTATTTCCTAATAAGATAAGAATCTCTGCAGCAGATGAAAAACATTTGTTTGGAATATTCCAGCTACATTGCAGATGAACAGCCTATTGCATTATGTATATCCTGATTGAAGAAACTGGAGAATACAGTGGGTTCAAGTTACCCATGTTCTCTAGTCTCATGGGCAGTTTTGGGAATTTATTCTGTTTTCTGCCTGGAGCCCCATCTAATCTCTAAGATGATTAAGAAGACAGCAATTCAGACCAAGACACATTTAAAGGGACAAGAATCCAGGATATTTGTAGTAGGGCACATTCATTTTTAAAATATGGAGGACTATAAAAATTTGCTTAAAAATTAAATCACATATATATATATAATTAATCATATTTAAAGGCTGACATCATCTAAAGGTATGAACATTGCAAGCAAGAACATAAATACATTAGATTATGAAACAAGTCCTGGCCAGAAGTGGAAAATTACGTTCCTCACTCTTGCAAAGATGCCATGGGAAGGGTGCAGCCACAAGATGTGCAGATCACCAAGGGCACAGGCTGAGGGAGCAGTTATAAGGAGATTTTGGGTAAATTACAGGATCACCCACTACTTAAACAATAGGACTGAAGCAGCTGAATCCTATCTCTGTGTTTGCCTTTGACTTGTTTCAATGCTTCTATTTTCCAAGTCGCTTAAGCCATTCCATTTATTCAAAGTTTGATGCTGAAGTTCCAGGGTTTTTTATTTTACTTCATTAGCAGTAGTCATAAATAAAACCAAGAGGATTCATAGATGTTTTGGCAACATAAGGCCGGTGTAAAGTCCATGTAGTTGATGTCACTTATACTCCAGCCCAAAATAATCAATAGGAAGATATTGTGCATATCTGGAAGATATTTCAAAGCCATCAGATTACCTTATTGGGTTGTCTCAAGTACTTCTGAGAAGAATAGACGCAATTGACCGTAGCACCTTTTTCTGTACTGTCACATCTCTGCTAAACAGACCATTTGCATCCATCTTCTCCTCACTTATCTATGACTCCCAGAGGTCAAGAGTGGACTTCCAATGAAAAAAAATGCTATATTGAACTTAAGTAGACTGTAACAAGTGTGGCAGCAGCATATTGCTAAGCTAAGAGCAGTATTAAATCCAGAAATGGGAAGGAACGGCCTGAAACTGTTTTCCAGAAGAAACTGCACAGGAGACCAGGATGACAACTGAACTTCAGAGTGGGCGCTTTTCAGTTCAGCTCCTCATTATGCATGCACTTGCAGCCTTTCCCTTTCCTGATATGCCAAACAAAGCATCTATTCAACTTACTCATTCCTCTGCATGGTTACTAGAAGCCACCAGGGCTACTCTCAAGGGGCAGTGACAGCCAAAAGCTCTCAGAGTTCAAATGCATCTGGTGGAGTGCACAGTGCCCCTCACATGATAAGGGATTGCTGCATTCATGAATGCAGCTGCTGCAATAAATGCACCCTAACTCCACCTTTCTACTGTGTTGTCTAAATAAAGCAATCCAACCACCTACAATGAGAGCTATATTCAATTAAGGGGAGAAAAGTACTAAAATATACCAAAAACTCTTCATCCAAAACATTGCATCACCTTGACCACTCTTTATTTTGATGTCTGCTTTTGACTGCTATTGCTCCAAGAACCCTGTTATCTTTTCTGCCTGTTCAGAATTCCCATTTCCTTCACAGCATCTTACTAAACAGAGTGAACAGTGGAGCTACCAAATAAAAATACATGTATTTAACTTAGCAAGTAAAAGAGGGAAGTGATAAGAATAGAAATTGTCTTTAAGGAAGGAATTAGCACGCCTACAAAAAAAAAAAAAAATCCAAACAACTCCACAACAACAAAACAAGCAGCTTCAGGCTAGTTCCCCCTTCTAGAATCACTACCATAGCCTGACTTTTTAAATACCGTCTGCCAGAAAAGCAAGTTCCTCAGATGTGATAACTGTTTCTTGGGGTTTTTATTCATTTACCAGCAATTCATAGAAAATCCTCCTCCATAATTTATTAAGTCACTAAGCCTCATCCACCTTCTCCTTTTTTAAAACACTATGCAGCTGTTTGAGTATGGGATGCAATTTGATTGAATTCTTCTGTTATGATCCCTGTTCTGGACAGAGTATAAAGAAAGGCCCTTCACACTGGTAGAAGTTTGTTCCTTCTCATGCTGGTGCACATGTTTAGGTGTGCCCCAAAGGGCTTCTAAACTCAGAGAGTATACAAAAGGGTGAACTCCATTTGTGCTGTTCTAAGCTCGACCTTGCAGTTCTAGAAAGTGGAAAATTAGAATCTCCACCTGCATTTAAATTCCTGCGAGCAGATAGCTCTGCTGCCCTACCTAGCAGCTCTCAAAAGTTGAATGCATCTCTCTTTGGTGTTTGCCACTGACAATTGAACAGTATTTTCTCCTGTGCATACACTGACCCTCATTTTCTGTTGCTTGTAACCCTGCCTTTTCAGAACAGTGACTGTTCTCCTGTCTTGGCAGAGACATACGGATTATTACAGCAAACCAAGATGCCCAATTTGATGTTTCAAGGATTTTTTTTTTTCTGTTATCTAAGTAGGGAAAGCTTTTTTTTTTTCCCCCAAAACCATACTGGGAAGACATATTAATTTGGGTTAAAAAAAAAATTACCCTTTTGTCACTCAGCAAAGAGCACAAAGAGCCATGATCAAGTTTTTAAGTTACCTCCTGGGAGCTCCTTTGAAAACTCCTAGTTTGATTACTATGGTGTTTGTACCAAAGTGAGGAATAGCTGCCCTGTTCCACTCATTGCGGGGCAGGCAGCAGGGAAGAGTTTATGAACTGTAATTACCAGCTTACCCACTCAGGCTCCTTCCTAAAACAGGAATCATTCATCATCCTCTTTTGTGCTACCGACTCCTTAAAAGGCCTACTCAGCTTTAACTCCCGGGTATCCCACCACAGCCAGGCTCCCCAAGAGCCCACGCCAGGGCTACCTAGATGGATTTCAAAGGGAGCATCGCACCGCTTGCCTGCCTTATTTGGAAAACCCTAACTCTGCACGGCTTGGCACAACCTCAGCGCCCGCGCAGGGCTTCGTAAACCTGGAGCTCTGACAGATTTAACGAGAAGGAACCTCAGATTGCAATGAACTCCCAGTACCAGCAAAAAAAAA
>VYXD01000359.1:812612-905083 GCA_013397195.1 Hylia prasina
TTTCCTTGCTCCAGGCATTTTCTTCATTGACTGATGAGCTTGGCTTTTATTTTTCCAATGATACAATGTCACTGAGCAAACTCTTAAGCTGTTTTTTTGTAAAAGTATCCAATTTATCAGAGGAGCTAAAGCAGACACAGGCCTTACAGGAGCAGTTTTTGAGGTTTTCCAGTTCAGCCTTGGTAATTAAACTTCTCTATTTCTTCTGGCTCAAATTAATACAACTAAATTTATTACAGTATTTTCACTTAATCCCTCTGTTTTCAGAAGGCTTTGAGGTTGGCCATAAACATTGATGATGATCTTAAAGGTCTTTTCCAATCTAAACAATTCCATGATTCTATTCTGTGATTCTGCATTGGGTGTATTCTTTGGGGACAAAACCAGGGAACTGTTTTAACCACTTGAGAAGAGCTGAAGCACAGGGAAGTCACAGATTTTAAATGCTGTTCTCCAGACATGGTTGTCTTGTGGTGCAACTGTTGTGCTTTCACACATAATGCACAGCCCTGTGGATAAAGCCCACACCAAAACCAAGCCTTAGGACACTAGCAAATAAGACAGCTATAGGCCTTCAGGTTAAGTTTTGTGTATTACACATCCACGCCACAAATACTGTTTGGGTAGCTCAGATTTCCATCTCCTCCAACGTGAAAGTAGCAACTGACTGAGGGCACTGACTTGTCTATCCTGCTCTTTTATCCATGACACAGCACAGGCACCACTCAGCGCTTATCTTTGTGAAAATCCAAGCTGATAACTTTAGCACCTTTTGAAATTTCAGTGCAGGGCTAATGATTAGCATGGCCATTCTAGTTACTGTCATATAGGCTAGAAAATATTTACAATTTACAGTGTATGAAAACCTTACTTTTTCCATACTGATGACAGGGCAATCCAACTCCCTTTTCCTGAAAATTTCAGACAGCCATGGTGTCTGTTGACTTAAACTTAACTCTGTCCATTAAGGCTGGTTTATTTTTGTTTGCTTTATTAGATCAGCAGCATATTAATGCAGAGATAAGTCATCAAAAATTCTTTGCTCATTGCTTTTTAATTATAGACTGTTTCATGTTGTGGAAGCATTAATGACTGGACTAAGCTGTAGGAACATTGAAGTGTTACAGGACCTCACTTCAGTGTGTGCAATTACGACAGATGTGGAGAGAACCATTAGCACAAATCATACTAACTTTTAGAGCATCAGAGAGATGCACTGGCCAGATACAGCCCGCATCAACCAGCACAAGTCATTGTAGCTTTATGTAACTGGTGGATAGGTTCATCTTTATCACTGCCTTAAGGGTCCAGCAACCACAAACTGAACTTGGGGCAGAAACTGATTTTTCCAGATATGCCTCTACTTTTCCAGTCCATGCCTAATAAGAGGATACCATTCCCACATAAACAAGTTGCCATTGCTTATTAATAACAGCTGGTCTGGTAGATGCTCAGACATACATATCATAATTGAGAGGCTCTTGTGCTCTCTGTGCTTTTTCATCCCTGTTAAACAAAAAAATACCTTTATAGGTAGAGCAGTAACTGTACATACCAAAAGGAAATTTGTAAAGTAAGACTTGCCCCTTATTTGCTTCAAGGTTTCATTGCATAGTCACAACTGTAGTCTTTCTCCTCAGCATTATACCACTGCTAAAAAAGAAACTGAAGAGATAAAGCCAGGGTTTCGGGGTTTCCCTTTCTACGTCTTGACATGTCAATCCCAAAAGATGTTTCTGAAAGGCCAAGGGAATCAAGAGCATTCATGTAACTAGGGATGTCTTAGAGGTGAATTAGATACTGGAACTCTTGAGTCACTCACGTGTGTTACCCAACTGGAAATCAGAGTAGGAAGCTATAAAAGACAATAGCTGCCTCTTTCACAAAGAACCAATTGCAACCTTACAGACTACGTGCCCTTTAACTGGAAACACTGAGCAAACAAATAACAAAGGGAACTTTGCTTCCCAACACCATCAACAGATACAGTTTAAAGAATCTATTGGCGGTGTTGGGAAGCAAAGAGGTTACCTTTGGAAAATACAATACAAGATTTAAAGTTTGGCTCACATTCAATTAAATCAACAAGTTTCATAGGAAGGAAAAAACAAACAAACAAAGTTACATTATCAGCTTGAACCTCCCACCAAGGCAGTTTCTAAGTTTTACCACCAGGTTCCCCATCCCCCCAGTATGGCAAGATAAGAAAATCCTGAATTCATTGCATCTGGGCTGATGAGCCCTGTAATTAGGACATGCAGTGTGGTCTTTCAGCCCCTCAACAGCACTAACCCTTTCACTGCCAAATCCTTTCTCTCCTGTTCTAGCTCAAAATGAGACTATTTGAGAGGTTGTATTGTCTACCATTTAAAGAAATAGGTTGGCTTTGCTAGTGTTGCATTGTGAACGCAGAATAGTCATTGCTTTTGGTGGAATTTGTGAGAGGAGCAGTCTCTCCCTGCCACCTCCCAGATTAGTACTAATACACTTGAAACCACAGTGAGTCAGAATGCATTTCTTTTCTTCCTCTCTATTTTCTGTCTGAGGCCATCAACTCTCTCCCTGGCACTCTAATCACTCCCCTGGACATCCCCTTTTGGTGTGAAGCTAATCCAAACTTTTTATTCAAAACCCTTCTTAAAAATCCTCTTTGCATCAGTGCAAACACTAAGTAAGGGCTGAATTGCAGTTCTGCTCAATTGCGTGCCCCAGAAAGAAAAAACACCCCAAACCAAAACTGTTTTATGTATCTCAGCAATATTCATTCACCCCTTGTCTTTTACAACGACAAAATGGAGTCAATCACCATTTCATCACATTCATTACAAGCTCTAAGCTTTCACTATTTAATTCCAGGGGCCAGGATGAACTTTCCCATTACCATCCTCATTACATAACTCGGCTTTTGGGAATGGCTTATTTCCGCATCTCTTTCTGAAGAGCTAGAGATCTCCAGAGCTAGAAGCAGGATGCAGCACCGTTTGTGCTGGTGCCCTTTATAGCAACTTTCAAGTGCCAGATTGATGTGTTTTTCCCATTGACTTGGAGTCAAACAGTTTTAAGACCATTTTCCAGGTCAGATTGGCAGGAACTTCTGAATTGGTTTGCCTGACTATACCCAGAGGGATGGGGTGCACCTTGGGATCATCCAGGCATTTTCCAGAGAAATGCATTGTTCTTTAAAGTTCCAGTGACATCAGCAATCTTCTCCCAGTGACATCAGCAATCTTCTCCTTCGCTGTCATGTTCTGGGATGTTAAATTTGTTTCTTCCTTTTTTAACACTGGGCCTCAAGATGATTATAGGGAAGTGTTTCACAGTGCCGTGTGTGGACTGAATGTTTTGCCGTGTCCAGCTGTGGCATGCACTGCACAAGTGCCCTGCCAGCTGCACCAGGTGGCCACTTTTAGAGCTGTGTGCCACTCTTTGGCCACAGAACCATTGGTGGCTGCTAAGGTGTGGTTTAGTGTCAGTGCAGCCCATAGTCCGATGGGATCCTAAACGCTGACACAGCTTCACAAACAAACATTTGTGAAGGTTTTCTGCCAGAGGCAGCCACCCTGTTTTTCAGTATTGACCTGAAACGTGCCAGGAAGGCTTGGTGGAGGAGTGAGTTACATAAATACCCAGCTGTGGTTCCCAATTGCTCCCTCTTAATGAGGGCAACAGCTCAGTGTAAAGGATGTGTAGGAAAGAAAACAGTCATCTCTGCATGCCATATGTCCAATTCAAAGCCCACTGTAGGCAGCAGATAGTTTTGGACTGAGTTTTGCACTGAGTTAGCCCTTGGGGCAAAAATGGCAGCCTCCTGATGGGCGGGAGTTATTCTACATTCCCCGAAGATATTCCAGATTTTGGCAGTAGATAAAGAATTTGCAACTTCACACGTTCTATGTCCATACTCTCCCCCTTCTATAAAATCAGATAATAAGGAATTTGCAAAGTTACTAGTGGGTGTAGTGCAGGTGAAGTGCTTTAAGAATCTCTTGGCAAGAGGATCTCTTAAAAAGAAAGGTTTTATATTTTTCCAAGTGTATATAAGAGAAAGTGGCTCCTAGGGAAAAAAGAACTTCTTGAAGACCCTTAATTAATACTATTTTGGCATCCACAGCACTTCCCCTTCCTTTTCAAAATTTGATGCCAAGAATTTCTCATTCCAATAGCATCCAATAAATCCTAGAAATAAATTCCAGTGACCATTGGAGGTAGCTTTGGTTGCTTGATGGCTAAAGCAGCTAAAATCTTTTTATTCATTTTTGAAATACCTCTTTCTTTTAAAATGTCGTTTTAACCCCTGAAACCAAGGCTGATTCTCCTCTCAGCCACATCATCTTGCACAGCACAGAACTATGCTACACAGGATGTTTTAGTCCCAGCACATTTGTGAAGTCCCATGTGAGATCAGATTCCACTCTGGGACCTCTTGAATTGATGCTGCTGCTCTGCACCAGTTTCAGCTTTGCAAGAGGTGTCAGCAGAGTTCAGCATGTTGTGTTTGACTGCTGTGCAAGTGGGTGAAGCAGATTATTAGGCTGAATTTTTCTGTACAGTGCACACCATCTGTGATGGGATGGAATTCAGGGATACTCACCCAGGTACTTGTGCCTAGAGCTTTAATATGATTGTTTTGGTATGCAACTGTCACCTAGAAAACACAGTGCAGGCACCCTGAATGTTTGAGATCTCTGAAATTAATTTAATTTCAATTTCAGATTTCACAAACTCTAAACCAATTTCAGTGCATGCCTTCAAAATATATATAACGTGTATTGAAATATTTGAATTCAATAGAATTAAAACACAGAGACACAGATTGAACCTCCTCTTACCTGACTTTCCCATAAGCCAGCAGTAATTCTCTGATGCCAGGGGAATTACATGAGCATGGCATTGCAGACCTAAGGTGGAAACACCATGTGAAATGTGTCCCATCCATGTGAGGATGGAAAGGACACTCAGTAGTTGATCCTACTTCTATAGTGATTCATTATGATGTTAATTTTTTTAAGAGTTTTAATTTTCTTTTTGAGCTCCACTATGCAGTTTTTTTGGACCTTAAGCGGTTAAATTGAGTTAATCCTTGTTATCTCCATTAGGGAGAATACCTATTTAGGTGTTGATGGGTTTCCTGCTGTTCTAAAACTACTGAATGGCAAATTAGGAGCTACTGATTTTGATTTGTAGATTGAAAGAGTGAAGATCCTATTGAGATGAAGTACAAAACCTAGGTATTTACTGTTTATCAGGAAATGTTTAAGTCACAGCAGGTTCCCCCTTAGAAAATCCAAACCAGATGTAGATCTCAATGCTTCTTGTTATTATTTGAACATGGGACTCTTTGTTGACTGTCTGATTAACCAGATTGGAAATTGGAAGTTACTTTGCATTTTTCTTGGCGTTCTTTTCCTTTCCCTGACTTCAGTATTCTTTGCGTAAGTAGTTTAGGACACAAAAGGGTTCTGTTTTGTCAGTTGTTCTTTCAGCTTTTTGCCTGCATAATGTAACTGTACTGTGAATGTATTATGGTCAAACACAAGAAAGCAATCACTGCTTAGTGGAAAGGTTGGACTAAGAGAGCCATGGCAAGCTCAGTAGCTTCCTCAACAGCGGGATGACCAGCTCCATTGCACTGCCATTGTGAAACCTCTTTATTAATAGCCCGTATATTGCTCCCCTCAAATACGCAGCTGTGTTCCTAAGAAAAAAAGAATCACTTTTTTTTTCCTCCTATTTTTATTTATCCCTTATTCAGATCTCCCTCAGAACAATCCTTAATACAGTACTACGTTGCATGTGACTTGTTTTCTTTTGCAGGCTCTGAGCAGCAGCCTCTACAAGAGTGCATCACCTTATGGCTCACTTAATAACATCGTGGATGGGTTAAGCTCCCTCACCGAGCATTTCTCTGACCTATCCCTTTCTTCAGAAGCCAGAAAACCCAGTAAGAGGCCACCTCCTAACTACCTGTGCCATCTCTGCTTTAACAAGGGACACTACATCAAAGACTGCCCCCAGGTAAGTAATATATTATATTCTGAAAATATCTGCATCAAGATTTTCTTCATTTCTTGATTTAGTAACACAGAATTTGACTGAAGTACTTAAGAGTGAGTAACACTGAAGAAGTATCTTGACAAAGTGCCAAGATAGCAACATGTTCTTTTAATCTATTCTTTATCACAATGTCGATGGACAAAGTGCATTTTTTTCATTTGCCTTGTAAGTATTACAGAAAACATTAATCTAGGCACAGGGCTAAGTAGATTCTGGCAACTTTAGAAATGGCTACTCTGTAATTTCCTATGTGTAGTCAGTTTGACAATGGCACTTAATGTAACAAGTTACATATGCTAAAGGAGAAGAAATTGTTATATTCAAAGAGAACTTTGAATCAGTGTTGCAGTAACACAAGCTGCAGGTATTTTGGCTGCAAAATCTTTTTTGTTCTACAGAGAAGAGGTTTGCTGTACTTCACAAAATGTGACGGTCTTTGACTCCTAGAACTTTTCTGTAGTGGCAAAGCTGGCAAGATTTATTTCCTTCAAGAAGAGGTATAAACCAGTGTGCACTAAAACCACTGGCCAATGTATCTTTTTTCCTGAGGTTCCCGAGCACAGCGTACCAGGTTTCTTAATTTTCTCAAGTTTCAGCTGGATGCAGTTGTGTTGCTGGCTTAAACTTTCACAATTTCAACAGCATCCTACGTAAAGTCCCAAGGAAATTAAAATGTTGCCAATACTCTAAAAACACAGATGTGAACATTACCAGCATCCACTTCATTATGACTTTAACCTCCTAGCCTCTCATTGTGTGACTTTCAGCAGAATTAATCTGCATAAAATTAACTACAGTTAATTTGCTATTGAGGACGTCAGACATTTATAAACCAAAATACAGGCAGAAAAACATCTGCCAGCAGAGCAAGGTCAGCATGAAATCAAGTCTAATATCAGATGAGCTTTGAGTGTATTCCTCTTGCTGTTATGCATAGACTAAAATTATCACTTTCATTGTATATCTTTCATTAAAGATGATGATTTCTAATGAAAGTTCTGGAATTAAAGTATGTTTGCAGTCTTGGGTGTGGCACTTGAAAATATTTTTACTTTTGTTTATTTGGATCTAGGTTCAGTAAGAATTTTCTTTAGGAAAAAACTATGACATTTTCTTTGCTAGGAAATCAAAAGCACTCTGGTTTATATACCTCAGTGTTTAATCTACTTAATTTAGCATGGTACAGAAGAATGTAAAGATAGAACCATGTACTAGCATACATTAATTAACAAGAGGATTGAAACTCCAACTAGTAAGTATGTGGCAGAGTGAGAAACTGCTGGATTGGGGTGGATGGCTGTGCTTTGCCATGCTGTGTGAGAAATCAAATTAAAGCAACAGGTCTCTTGACAATCAGTATGTGCAAGCTGCAGCTCACACAGATGATCCCAAGGGAATGTGTCAGTGTTAGAGCAGTAACGCACTGTTTATTTCATAGATATTTTTATAGTTTGAGGCACTAGGGATTAAACATGTTAATGAAAATTGAAAACACACAGAGAGAAATCCAGGAGAACTAAACAATTAAGGATTGTGTAGGAACATTAATTCTCTTAAATTGCACATCCTGTATAATTTTTTTTTTTCAGATTTCATTTGTACAGTCTTCAATTTCTCTGTGAACCAGGAAGTGGAAAGACTTCCTACTGGCATAGTCTGTGACTATCCTGTGAGCTTGGGAGGAATGAGTAAAGGAGCACAGGACAGGGAACATCTGCTCTCTCACCACACGCAGTCTGGTTACAGGCAGCCATATCACATAGCCCCTTCTGAAAACTGATCAGGTTTTACTTGGGAGGCATGTCAGTATTTTGTCCTTGCTACTGTTGGTGTGGGAAGCTGCTCCAGCACCTCAGTCCTGTCCTAAGTAGAAATTTTCCAATTTCTAGGATGAGTGTAACTCATGGCCACTTTGGAGTCATTTGTTCTCCTGCCAACATTGTCCTCCACTGAAATAGCTCTTATCCCTCCCTGGTGTTTATCTCAGGATGTATTAATAGACTGCAATCGTATCCTCTCTCAGCATTCCATCATATCCTCTCTCAGCATTCGTTCTGTAGGACTAACAAAGCCAGGTTTTCTCAGTTTCTTCACAAAAAGTGCACAGACCCTCTATTCTTCTGTCCTTCTCATGGCTGTTCTCTTGTGCTTTTCATTTCCTTGCACATGCACGACTACAAGTACATGTGGCATCCCAGAACAGAGCTTGTCAGTGCCTTCTGCTGCAGGTTGTGTGCATGTTTCTGATTATATTACTTAAGGGACAGGTGATATGAAATTGATTCTGCTTAACTGGCGATTTCTTCTAACATGGGCAGGTGCTTTATGGTTTAATCAGCAAGTGCTTTCTTGAGAAAAAGCAGAGTTAAGCATTCACGGAAACATGCACACTTTCCTTATGTTATCTGAGTTTAAGGACAGTTCTAAAGAGGATGACCCTGTGTACTCCAGTTATGTTCAAAACCTTCAAACATTGTGCACAAGAAGGGAGCACCAATGGCAGGATCAGGCTTTTGTCATAAAGTCCCCATTTGTCACCACCACTTTGGACAATAACTGATTTCTTAATTTGAACATTATCTGCACTGCTCAATATCTTAGGTTTTGATGCTTAGTTTTGCTAATGCTGTCAAAAATAAAAGTTGTTGAACAAATCCTACCAAAAAAGGGGCTGTAGCTGTGTTTTCTTATTTAAACCTGGATAGAGAAAGGAGATAAACTAATATGATCTGGACAAAATGCATATCAGTAAATCATACTGTATTTTTCTTATGTTTCTATGAAACTGCCTAATAAGAAACACATTTTGAAATGGGGTGTTTTATGAAGTTTGTTCTGCATAGCAAAGAAATTGTGTAACAACATTAGGACTTCATATCCTCCCTTCATTTTGCCTGTTACTACCACTGAAAGGATACATTCTTTTTCTGTGGTTGTAAAAGTTGATGAAAACACATGTATCAGTTCAGATTTATATCTTAAGTGATGATCATGTTCCAGGAGGTCAAATAATTATAAACAAAACTGCCAGCTTTAGTATTTAAGTACCCCAGGTATCTGCAATTTGTCTAATATTGTGTCCACCACTATCTGTTTGAAAATTGAAATGGGATTTAACAGATTTCTATTATTTTACCATGTAGCTTGTGTCATACATAGGGATAGAAAGTGTTTTTCTGTTTAAGAAACTACCAGAAATAAGAGCAATGTTATGATTGCTAGTCATCATTTCCAATTTGCCTACATTTGCAAAAAGCTGTTTGTTGCAATAATTATGTCTATAAAAAACCCAGCACTTATCTTTAGTATCATCTTTAGAGCATACCTACATTTTTTCCAAAAGTAATTTGTGAGTTACAGTGGCTTAGATAATAACAGCTTACTCATACCTCTCTGATGTTCTTGCACATACAGAATTCTCATTGACTTGAATGAATTGAAAAATACGTAGAGAATAAAGGTTAAAAGCAATGTTCTTAATTTAGCACTGCTCTTAAATTATCATTGACAGTGCCGTAAAAATAAACAAGATCTTTCTCTTTAAATAGCAAGGAAGGTAAGGAATGAGAGTACTTTTCCTATCTGGTTTACTAGTGGTTGATTGCATGATATACAAATATATCCATATGTATACAGATCTGTCAAAACTTTGTATACTTATTTGTTTACCTAAAGGTACTGTACCTATGCCTGGTGACCACAGGGCTTTTTTCCCCTTACCAGGACAAAAACCAATGAGTTCTGGGCCAGTAATATTAAAGATATACGATCCTTTATGATTTTTTTTTAATAAAGCAGGTGTAGAAATTATTAGAAGACCTTTTAAAAAAAGTTACATTGTCTCTTTTCACCCATTATCATTAAATCTTTATTTTTTAATCCTATAAAATATAAACAGTGAGTTCCTTTGTACCAAGTGTGGCCTATTAAAATGAATCTTGCTCCTTCAAATTGTAAGAATGTTATTGACATGACTACTCTTCTATGATGTCATCAACCTAAACTTGGACCTATCATGTAAGTTTAATATGCAGAAAGTATAGTATTCAGAATTTTCAAAGGGCTTTACCTGGTGTTTCTGCCAAGCACCAGTTCCATCTACTGGTGTCTCTCTCCTAACTGTATTTAAATACTGTGCCAGTGCCAAGCTCATTGAAAAAACCCTTTCTGATAATTCCAGTAAACTTCTGCACAGGCAAGGACCCCTTACCTCATGGTGATGTGGTGGGGAGATAAAATGGGCAAATACCACTGTTCTGTAGTCAAATTCCCATGCACTGCCACTATTTATCCCAGTTCCCGGGAGACAGAGGAATGTTGCACAGTGTGTTTCCCAATTTTACATTGAACTTACAGAGGAAAATGCCATGTGCATGCTCTCAGAAGTACAGACATATATGTAATGGGAAAGTATTAGTCTCTTTTTGCACTGCATGTTTAAATCTGTGGCTGAAATGCGTGGCATGGTCCATAGTAATGTGGCCAACAGTGGGAGTCTTTCCACTGCCAAAGTGATCTTTGAAGCAGATCCCGTAGTGCTGAAGTGCCTTGAGAACACAAATTCAAGTCAATGGGAGCAGTAGGTAATTGCTGTGGCTGCTTGAGCTTGCATAGATTTGCTTTTGTGGTTTCATGCAGGATGTGGAAGAAATCAGTGTCAAGCTGAGTTTAGTCCTTTCTTCTTATTCCATGGCTTGGTCTGCCAGATCACGCTGCCCTGGAGCTGTCCCTCCCTGTGGTCAGATACAGTGGATCTCTGGCAGCAGAGCTGCCTCAGCAGGCAGCTATTTGGCTGCAGGATTGGAGCAACTCTCATGCCTGAAACATTCATCTGATTTGTCTTGTGCCTTATGGTTGTGCAAGGATCTCAAAGGTGCATAACATTCAAGGAATTCACAGCTGTGATTTCTCCAAGTACCAAAGGCTGACTAAGATGGCAATGAGGAACAAACTAACATCTCTACAAAGCTGGAAAAAATAACTTCCTGGGTTTTAGCTCAGAAATCTTATCTTTTTTAAAAAAAGCACAAACTTCTTGGAATTTAGCTACCTTTTAAGGTACAGGTGAGATTTCAAATAGCTCTGGAATTAAAGGAGATCACAGACTTTAGAAAATCCTAACATTCACTCTGAAAATGTTTTTGACAGTTGCTACATTTTACTTTTTATAGTAGGTTTTTGGATATTGAGTGACAGCCTCCAAATAAATGTGTCTATTCTCTATTGAACTGAGTGAAATATCATTATTGTTACTCAGTTACAGGATGAGAGGTTAATCTCCCCATTCTTGGAGGAGTCTGACACCCTGTATGGACCCAATTTTTCAGGTTCCACAACAGTTTTTGGTGAGAGTATACTTGGTGGCATTTAATCTGCTGCTGTACGGGCTCCAATTCTGTCAGCCTGGAGATTTACTGAAGTATCCCTGAATAAATAAAGCAGTATTTGAATCACCAAAATTAGTATTCTTGCGGAGATAAAGATGAAAATGTGGGACACATAATGAAAGAAAACAACAGCTAAACTTACATCTGGTGCAGTAGCACTGGTGTCAGATCAGTGCTGAGAGAGAACCTGTTAGCCTGTGTTACAAGGAGGAAAAAGGTGTTAAATATCTGCTCTATGTAATTGTTTTCAAGCTGTGTGTGGCACTCCAGAAAAAGAAGCCTATATGTCTACCTCCTTCATTCTCTAGCTTTGAAATACATTTAGGTATACACTCCATTTTGTATAGTGCACATTCTTATAGAACTACATGTAGTTCACCTACATATAGTTCTATAAGAAATTGTAGCTTTTGGGTGTTCATTCTGCAAATACTTATGCACATACTAAAATTCCACGTTACAAGATACTGGATGAATGTGAGGTTCTGAAGAGTCCTCTTTATACACAACATGCTAATTTCATTTATTCCTGTTTTTTCAATGAGAACCTGCATTAAACTGTTGTAGATGATTTAGACTTGGCTACAAATTTTTAATTTTTTTTGTCACCTGGAGCCACTTTGACAACTCCATGATATTAAATATATTACAAAATTTATTGCAGGCTGTTATTTTTTGTTCTCATATGCTTGAACTTAGCTCTGCCAAGTTTTTTCAGCATTTCTGAGATTAGCTGAATATATTCTTTCAGATAATTTCTACTTTTATTATGAAGAGTTGCAGAAATCATGTAACCAAAGTATACTGGGCTATAAATTGGCCACATCCATCTTACCTCTGAAAAAGTAACCTGTTTAAGAGACTGAAAGATCAAAGAATACCCATTGTGCACTGTTTTGGAAATTCTCAATAAGCTGTGCATGTCATGGATTCAAACCATTTATCAGAGGCAAATAACTCAGCTGTATATGAGTAGAGGAGATCCAATTCTGTTTTAGGTGCGTGTTCCCAAAGTTCTTGTTTTCAAGCTGTGTCTATAGTATGTGGCATTTATGTCCAGTGTTTTGATAAACTGTGTGCTTGAAAAGGAGATACTGAACACTAACATACTGAAGTAAGGACAGTTCGATAGTGAAAAAGAAAACAGAAAATACTTAGTAAACTGTGTCTGTGCCCCTTTCCTGTCTAGCACACTACTTGACATTACATTTTCCAAAGTCTGGAAGTCCAGCCAAACCCAAGCTCCTCCTTCAGGCCCATGACTAAGCTGTTTTACTGCAGTTCAGTCTTTATGTACTAATACGAGTTCCAACGGGTTTCTTTTATCCCTGTGGGAAATGCAATGCAAACAGAGGTGATAAAGGCAAATACCAAATACTCTGAGAGAGCAAACCTTGCTTGGTCTCTGCTCTGGCCCCTGGAGTGTGTGATAGTTACCAGTGGCCTGTGTGACAGGTGTTGGATCATCCACCACAGAATGGGATTTCATTTCATTGAGGTTTTCCAACTACTTTTTATTCACCTTTGAATCTCATTTGCATACTCACTATCTAGATAATTTTAAGCCAACTGGCAACTCGTAACAAGGTGGATATCAGGAAAAGAATACTGTTTTAACTGCAATACCATAAGGATACCTGGCATTTAAGCTGAATAAGGTTTCAGCACTGATAAAGCCTCCTCTGGCTCCAGGTTGGGCGCAGAAATTCAGGGTAAAGTGGAGAGGAGAAAAATCAGTTTGGGGTCTCTGAAACATGATTTGTGTTGAATGGCTGAAGAACCAGTGTTGTTTGTTCCCACAAAAAGTCACATTAAAAATTTGCAAATATGTAGAAAGCCTCACATGAAGGGCACAGTTTGTTTTCCACAGCCACAGCTAATGAGTCCAGTACTGGACTCCAGCTAGGCTGCTCTAACTGTGAGGCCTTGAAATAGAGTGCTCTTGATCATTGCAGGACTTTCAGAACACTGTAGGTAAACATAAATTAAGAATTGCACTCGTGATCCTGTCCAGGGACAAGTGAGAAGAACATCCCAAAGCACCTCCCAGCCTTGTGTTTCTGTTATTGCATATCTGCATGCTAATATTACAATTTACTATCTTAAATATGCATAATTTATATTTAAAAACCCATGCACAATAAACCAGATCCAAATCCTGTGCAAGTTACTGAGAGACTTTTATAAACTCCTTTGAAGCAGACTGAACATAGCTATTGCACTGGTGTGAATATGAACTCTGTTTACTAACAATTTAGTATTTGCTTAGTTTGTAGTAAAACTCCTGATAAACCATAATTAGGTGTTTAGCCTTGAAATCAGTACTGAGAGCATTCCTCTTGAGGGGGAAGACAAGGTCTGGTTTCCAGCCCTCCACAAGCTGATTTATAGATCAGGTAAAGAGAGAACTGCCAGGTCAAACCACACTAGTTTATCAATTCCTCATTTGCACTGATAAGAAGTGAATAATGGAAAATTAAGTGAATCATTTTTTCTCACTTCATAAAAGTATTTTGGTTTAGTGTGAAATATAGGTTGTGGAATTTCCATTCATGCTTGCAAGCATTTGAGATCTGACTGGTCAAAGTCAAAGTAAACCTGACCTGAACTCAGTTTTGGTCCTTCTTTGAGCAGGAGGTTGGGCTTGGTGACTTCCCAGTGCCTCCATCAAATTTAATCATAGGGTGATTTATGAAAATTAACTAAATTTTCATGCTCTGCAATAAGAGATCACTGTTTTTCAAGATCTCTGTCTTCCAGCTCTAATATCTACCATAATCCTTCCTCACTGTGCTTTTAAATAAAATACTCTTGCAAAGTACTGCTAAAGTCTAAAAGTAGAAGCAAACAGGCATTTATTACAACATCTAATACATAGGAAAGCTCCCCTAAACTTACCACCTGTCAAAGTGTCCATGCACAAACACTTTCTGTAAAAAGGTAGCTTCATTTAATCTATATTTTAAAAATGAATCAAATAACTTTTTTTTTCCAAAGGAATTTTCTCTAGGAAAATATGTTTCAACATATTGTTCAGCTGAAAAAGCAAAAGTTGAAGCAAACACCTGAAGTGGAAGCTTTTCACTTTGCAATGTCTTGGATTTGTTTTGCAAGAATTTGTTCAGAAATGTTTCCAAAGCTTAATTTACCCAAAATGAGCATTCATATTTTGCTGTTTCTGGTTTGAAATTCCAAAATTTTTTACATCTGCCAAATGTATAAATATTTCAATTCCCTTTCCTAATTTTAACAGAACCTTGTTTCCCTGTTTCTCAAAAATGAAAATGTGTTTTCTGATAAACCACATGCCCAGTTATGGAAGACCTTCAAGGTCTGAGCAGAGGCTGGGATGGTGTCATGGAAATGGGAAATGCTCTGGCTGTTGAGGAGAAAGTGACTGTCAGGGGTGTGAACTGCTGTGTCTCTCCCTCCCTTTCCCTTTTAAGTTACTGTCCAGAGGAGGAAGCTGGCAAACAGCAAAAGCAGTGAACAAGAGCAAATGGCTAAAGGAGATCAGCAGTTTCTGCTGGCAACAGCCAAGAGTGGCAGCTCAGCCCCTCCTTGTCCTGGTTGTCCCAGGACAGTCAGTAGATTGTGAGGGCACAAATCCAACCCAGGGGCTCCCTCTCATTTTCCTGCTGCCAGCATGTACCAGGCACTCCTGCTTGTCCCTCCCATGGTATCACTTCCCTCAAGAAATTAAGATGCTAAATGGAAGTTAATCCCTATTCCATTTCCCTGGCATAGCACAAATACTGGTGGTACTCTACTATATCTGGCTTGTATCAATAAATGTAGAAGGAGCCTTATATATTTGGATATGTCTCCTTTCATAGCTATAGAAAGGTCTACTATGAGATGTGAAGAGAGTTTCTCAGGTAACTACTGTCATCTGTGCCTGGTAGGATTGCAGATATCCTTCAGACTGCCTGAGAGAGAGAGATGGAAGCAGGAGAGGAGGCAGCATGGCATGGATCAGGAACACAAGATTGTGCTATGCTGATACAGGGAATGTGAGCTTCATAGACAAGAGGCTTGGGGTAAACTTAGTGTAAACTTCATTCCTTAACATTTTCTATTTTATACTATAATTTATCAGTCATGTTACTGATAAGACATTGTTATTTAAAGAGGTGTTTTGCAGTTTTGTAGAAGATTTTTTTTTAAGACGAAAAAGGGTTTTAAGACTTTTTTTCCAAATGTCCTTCATTTGGCAGGAAAGCTAAAATGTTTGTGTAGTAATTAGAGAAAACAAAGAATAAACCTTTTATTTCAGAGCCTGGTCAGTGCCAAATTATTAGCTAAAGCAGTAAAGTCCATATACAGGCACTTAAGTTGAAACATTTGGGGATTTTAGCAGCAACAGCAGACATTTTGGAAATGACATAATCTTGATAAGTAGTTTATCCTCAGATTTCTGACTGATTTTCCACAAGAAACTTACTACTCTTTGTTTCTAACTCATTTCCTGACTGTGCAGAATGTCAATAGATGTAGAGCAGCACTTTTGGAGACCTTCTGCATTACTGAGCCCTGTAAATAATTATTTTCTCATTTTGGAGAGAAATAACACATTTCAACTAGTCTTCGACACAGTCTCAAGGTGTAATCTTGGAAATGAGTTCAGAGTAACCCTGAAAATTTCCCAGACTCAAAGATTTCACATACAAAATAGTGGTTTCAAGTCCATTTCTAATTTAAAACCACACTGCAGGTGTGCAACTATAGTTAAAAACTCTGCAACCTCCCAGGCAAATGAACACTTGCACCTCAGCCAGGCTGCCCACACCACCTGGCAGCCAAGAACACCCAGCCCAGGTGCACACCCAGCCCTCCCAAACACTGCCCTGACAGTCTTAAAATTTAAGGAAAAGAGACCCTCAGAATGCTTCATGAGAGCAGAGATGGTTTCTGAAATGATTTTATATAGAAGTCATGTTTTCCTTATTCTCAAACTCCTGATTACACAGTTGAAAAAATTAGAAGAGCAAAAAATGGGAAGAGAAAGGCTTCTTTCAAATAAATGGCAAACAAGAAGGCTTTCCTAGAAGATAAGAGGAGATTCAATTCATCATTTAAGAAGAAAAGTGGGTTTGATTTAAATAGTTTTAAAAAACAAAATGTAATACTGGTCATTCCAGACCTGCATTTTGTATTTCCTTTTTTTTCTATTTCTTCTATAGCAAGTTGGAGTTTTGCTACTTAAAACAGACTTCTGTAGACTCTAGTTAAGGAGATTTAATAGATTAGAATAAAAGACAAACCTCCCTGCTGTCTTCATAAGTTTTCTCAAAAGTCATGAAAAAAATCCTCCTGTTATGTCAGCTTTCCTAAGGCAGATTCTCTGTACACTTTATGTACAAACCAGCACCAGAATGGTTGCAGTGGCTTTTGTGCTGCAGTTGCCAGTGGTCAAACTGTTTGCACAAAACATGATAAAGAGGAAAATCAAATCAAGCCTATGAATTGTCCAGTTTCCTTGAAAAGGATTAATTGTATAAATAAAGGGCCTCATCCTTACCTGAGGTGTGTGATGGGAAAAACATATTTGCCTGCATATCACCTGCCACAGGCATGTACCTTTCTCAGGAAAGGTGGTATCCCTGTCTCCTGAGGTAGCATAGAGTGCTGTTACACATATGAATCTAACCATACTGTGGTTTTATACCATGCTAGTCATTTTTGCATTAATGACTCAAAATTTTTATCAATTTTTAGCTAATTTGGGTATATTACACAGTTGTATCCTATGTGATGTCATGTGGTCCTCTAATGTGTAGGTGAAGCCCTCAAGAGGAGATAGAGACCTGTCTCAATGCTATATGAAATTTTCTTGAGGTGACTTCCATGGTTTTCTCCAGCTTTTTTTCTTTCAGCTTTTCTCCAGGTAATCACTCTGCCCTCTCAGCTTTTTACCATTTTGTAATTTTTCTAGGTTCTTTATCCTAGACTCATCTGATCTTCTAAAACATGACCAAAAGCTTCTTGGCAATCCCCCTCTCTCCGTGACCCAGACACAAATGATACTTAGAGTCTCCTCACTTTCTTAGAGCCCATAGAAGACAGGGATGAATGACTAGATAGTGTGGCACTCGAGGTCTGGGAGCCAGATGTCCTGCACTGGGAGGGAGAAGAAGGATAAAGTAGATTGTAAAGGTGGATATTGTATGCCAGCAACTATCAGCCTTAGCAAATAAGATGAGCTCTTTCAGTCACCCAGAGGTTGCTGGTGTAGCACCGTGTACAGCTCTGACAGACTTACTGCTTCTATTACTAATTCTGCTGCTCTGCAGTGTTATGCTTATTAATAACAGTCGGACTTTTCAGCCACTGCTAACACTCCTGTTAAACTTTAAAAAAAGTGGTCTCTCTTGGTGCTGTTGTTTACAGAAGTCTCCTAAGCAGCAAGTCTTAACTGTAATTTTATGGTTGGTTTGTGATAAATTCTTTTCTTTCACACTCTATTGAATTTATTTAAATAGAAGGTAGGAGACACAGCAAATCTACAAAGTAGTGGTATTAACATGAAACAACTGGAAAGGTTTGGTTGGGGTCTTTTCACACACTGACATTTGTAACTAAATAATACAATGTTCTATTCTATAGGTGCTTGAGGTAGGATATATCCAATATTAGTGGGTACAGCTACTATGGCTGTAGTCCTTGTGCTGTGCTCACAACATCACTCACATGTTGTGTTTGTTTGCAAAGTTGGAGAAGAGAGGAGGGCATTTTTTTTAACGTTAACGTGATTTTAACTCTCATCTGCTTTCTTCAGAGCTGCCATTCCTGATTCAGCACGCATGAGTCTGCTAATGAAATCCAGATGTCAGACGAAAAAACAATAAGCTCTCCCACCCTTGTGGTGGATCGGGTTTCTCAGAGAATGGGAAAAAAAAAGAATCAGGAAAGATTCCTAGAATGTCTGAAACTTTAGATTTCAGTGTGTGTTCAGAGAGCAGAGGGCACCAGGGGGATGGTTTGAAGGTAAAACTGATAGCAAGTCAAGATTCTTGGTGCAAAAGTGAGAAGAAATTGAGTGATTATGTTATCAGTTACTCTGAGCCCCAAACAGATCTAGTATATCCCAAAGTCATTGCTACTACTGAAGAATTACTGAATAATGAAAGAATTAATTAATAACAAATAATTATAAGTGGTGTCTTCTGTACTTCCAATAACAGTAGGATGCATCAGGGTTTGTTTTGACTCTGAGAGGCATTTTCCCATAGGCACATGTGAGGCACTGCAAACTTTCCTCATTTCAGCTATATTTGACTTGAGCCAAGTCACAAAATGCTGCTTTGCTGCAGGAAGTTTCCTTTGTATCTGAAAGCAGAGGGGTTGACAGAAGTGGCTCCTCTCAGTGGCTCCACCTCTCCCAGATCTGACCGTGGTGCCTGCAGACCTGGGCATGTTCTGCCTCTGCTGCAGGCCACTGACCAGGCCGGTTCTGATGCAAAAGTCCTGTAACCCTACTTGTTGAGATATAATCTATAGATTTAAGACTTTTAAATGCCACAGCTTCACATCTTTCAGTACTGCATTCTTTTCCTTGGAACACTGCAATGAGACCTATTATGAGAGAGGTAAATCTTGCAACTGTCAAATGGCACAGTTACTCATGGGTGCTGCTCAGCAGTAATTTACCATCTGCACAAGCTCCAGAGCTCTCTGCTGTCAGACAGAACAGAGCTATTGAAATTTGTGCCTCCTACAAAGGGAACTGCTCTGTAACTACAGACCCTTCAAAGTACACATTCACTACCATGTATTTGGCCCAGGTTATCAAGCTGTTCATTATTCATGAGCTGCTCTTATCTGAACTGCAGTTCACAATGGTCATAACTTGTGATGATGGATGGTTAAGAGCTGGGTCCAGTGCGCAGACTTTGCATTAGAGCCTGTGTTGTTTGAACCAGTTCCTCTGGTAGCTGTACACAGGGATTCCACAGGATGACTGTGCACAGAAACCAGTGGGGACCAGTGGCAGAGTCACTGCTCTTGAGGGGGGCAGGCTAAATGATCCTTCCATGAAGGATGCAAACCACCTCAGTGCAATCCCTTGGACTTTGCCATTATTTTATATGAGGAAGAGCAATATCTTATGAAAGCATCACTCTTCATAAACATTTCTTATCATGTCTTTTCTTTCTGCCTCATAGATGTCTCTGTTACAAGCCCCTGATACATTTGATGTCTGATAAGGGCCAAAAGCAGAAGCTATAGAGATAACAGCCAGGGAAGTGAGAGAAGTGAGAAGACAGCTGTTGCCTGAAGACTACCAGCTGTTGAAAAACAATCAGGGAACTATACAGCCTCAGCCTAAGGTTACTTAAATAGAGACTTTAGCTCTGATCTCTGTCTGTGCAAAAGACCTACTTGTTTCAATAGGAGCTGCAGACAGATAGAAGCAACTTTGGATGGTCAGCCTTCAGAAACAGGCAGCTGTCTCACTCCAGCAGAATTATGGGAGCACATACAGAGGGTCTGACCCTGCTGACTCCATGTTCTGCATCATGTCATACCTTCTCCTCTTAATCTCACCTCCATTCTTGAGATTCTTTCCCAATCAATTCCTCTCCTTTTCCAGATGCTAAAGATGCTCATTTATTTTCCAGAGTATCTAAGATCAATATTTTGACCCATTCAGTCTCCTTTCCAAGGTGCCTTCCATTGGTTTGAGAGAATTAAGACTGAAGGATGGATATTTAGCATGCCAAAACAAATGGGAAATGGAAAGCACAGCTCTCCTATTCCTTGTATACAGTTCCCAGAAACACAAGACTTATCTAGCTTTTCCAAACTCAACCTTTTTTCCATTATTTTCTCTTTTAATCTCCAGTGGCCGTCATGTCATTCATCACTGCCATTTTATTAATCACTCTAGAAAAGATATTGTTTCTCTCTTTTACACATCTTGCAAGCTCGGACACAGTGATTTCTTCTCTGGATATTTTAACATACCTTGAGTGGTTGTGTTACAGCAAGGAACATAGCCAAAGTGCAGTGGGCATAACTAGTTAAATGTATACATTCAGATCTGTGAAAATGCAATTTGAAATTCTTGAAAAAGCCCAGACTGGATTTTACTAGGACTCCATGTCAGACTTAGCTAGAAGTTGAGTAACCAGCAGTAAATATTCACTGCCTCCTTGTAAAGTTGATTTATTCCATATTGATTCTTAAAAAAAAAAATTAAAAAAGAAATAAAAAAATCCCGATTCCTTCTTACTTAATAAAAGATAAAGAGCTGAATTTGGACACTGTAAAAAGTACCATACTGTACATGTCCAGTAGACAGATCATCTGTCAGCTGATTTTTCTTTTAAGCCCTCCCTGACTCCTTGATTTACTATTGGAGAAAATTATGTGGACTGATCAGATAAACATCTGACAGAATACAGAACTGGAAGAATTGGTGTTCCACCAGATGTAAGCTGAGCTTTTCTGCTAGTGTAGTGTCACTTCATACAGATAGAACTAAACATCTAGCCAATAGAACAAAATATTCTGTTTTCATTTCATTTATGATCAGTTTGTGGGAGTCTGGTTTTAGTTGGATTTGAACAGTCTGGTACAGATTTAACCTACAGTTGGGTTACTACTACTCTGATATTCAGGTTTTTTTTCTTAACTATGGCTGGTTACTAAATTCCTATGATACTGTTCTTCACAACAAAAATGGCATTTTTAGTTTTCCAGAAGTATGGGACCAGGAAATATGTTTCTTCAAATTTTTGTAAAAAGTGAAGACAGCTAGGTATTTAAAAGAAGAAGTTGACATGCACTCAGTCTTCTTCAAAATCTAGTCTAGTGTACTTTTGCATTCATATATAAATCAAGAAATGAGGTGCTCAGCACATCCATATTAAACTTCTAAAGCTGAAGACCTCCTGGTGTTTGCAAGCCTCCCCACATTTTTCATACTAAATACCACTTTTATTCTCCCTGTTACTTTTCAAAACAGGTACTTTACAGGAGACCTTCCACAAGACTCCAGAATATTAAATCACAAAAACAACAAACCTGCTGAGGCTGGCAGGGGTCTGGGGAGATCAACTAATCCAACCCTCTGCCCAATACTACTCAGGTGTTGAGCATCTCCAAGGATAAAGGCACCACAACCCCCTTGGGCATCCTGTGTCAGTGCTTAGGTACCTTCACCCTAAAAACAGCTCTTCTTATATTTAAAGGGAATTTCTGGTATTTCAATTTGTGCCCAATGCCTTTTGGATCAGACCTCCTTTGCCACTGGATACCAGTGAAATGTGCCTAACTCTGTCTTCTTGAATCACTCCTGTGCTACTTGTCAGCTACACAAAACAAAATCTGGAGAGCCTTTTGAATTAAATATTGGTCATACTGAACAGGTTTTCACTGTGAAGGAAAATGGGGTGGCCACCTTTTTGCCATCTGAGAAGCAAAGTCTAACAAGGTGGATGCTAAAATATGTGGTTCATAGGATATTAGAAGTCAATTGGACCTGAATTCTGGCTGTGCTTAAAACAGTTGCACTTTCCATGCCACAGTGCACTGTCATGGAGAGAATTAGGGTTGCATGCATTGCAGCATGCAATTTCCACTTCTGGAAGTAGTGTCTTCAAAGCTACCATCCTACCAGTCCCAGAAAATAGAAAGTAAGAGGTATAGTCATGACAGATAATCATGACTATGAAAAGCAGCTATTTTTCCCTCAACTACACTCTGGGAAAAAAAAACCAACAAAAACAGTCAAGTCAATGAATTGAGAGAATTTTGCCCATCTAAGTAGTTGACATGGAAACTTCTCTTAAGGCAGGCAGTGCATTTCAGATGCTGGGGGCAATGAAACTCTGAATGCATTGGATTAATACATGCAGAAACAATCATACAGAGTACACATTTTGGTTGCCTCAAATGCCATTTTCTCTGTTCCAATTTAATAAGGGAAAATGGAAAGAAAGAGAAACTAAAGCAAAACTCAATTTTAAGTCAGATTATCTGCATTGGCTTTCGTATTTTCATCAGCTTCTTGACAGAGAATATTCTTTGCTCTGCAGATTTTGTGTGGCAGTGAGACAGTCTGCTATTAGTTCTCCATTTTAAACCTAACTACAGGACCAGGATTTTCAAGATCTTCACTCTTTCTTCTCCATCTTCGCTGGGTTTTACCTCACCACCTCTCCTGAACTTGCAGCAGTGTTTTGTGTGTTAGGCTTTAAAGGTCAAGGCAGGCAAGCCCAATGTGGTCAGCCCTCAAAGACAAATGAGTATGACTCTGTTCAAGTCTGTTAGGATGCATCTGTTAGGATGTTTGTAATATTTGATTACCTGCTTCACAGTATCAAACAGGAAAAGCCAGAAGATACTGTTAGCTGAGAGTTTCAGTGGGTGTAGCACTCTGACCTGATATAGCTGGCATGTTCATGTGATGGAAAGAATTCAAAATCACAATGATTATGCCAATCTCAAGTTGTCAGGAGGGGCAAGGCAACTTCCTTGAACAATTACTGTACCTTGTACTTTTCCATGCATTTCCACATAAACCCAACATTTCTCCTTTTGTCCAATGCCACTCCCTAGGAACATATTTGCTTCTTTCTGATCCAAGGCTGGTGATACAAGTTTTGAATCCCTGCATCTCAGCTGACACCAGGACCCTTGGCTCAGATGTTGGGCAGTGATGCAGAGCTGGCCTGTGGCAGATGCACACTCTGTTCTCGGCATTTTACCATCCACTTAGATCCTTGGAAGTAGTAAACTTTCTGCTTGTTTCTGCACAGCTGACCTAATTGCTCAGAGAACTAAATTAGAGTAGGCTTTTCTTTTTCTTTTTAATCACTAGCCTTGATTAAAAACAACCAAACAAACCCAAAAACAATCAAAAAAACCCCCACCACCAAAACCCACCAAACCAGTGCTGTAGTGCACAAGATCATCAGTGATGAAGAAAAAGGTTAATTTTTTTCATAGTGTAATACTGGAAACTCAAGTTTAGCTGATTCTGAATCATTCTACTGAGAAGAAACCTCTTTTTACAGTAACAAGCTGCAGCCCTTCAGTTTTAGATTTGCCTGTGGTAAAACATGGTCCTGTGCCACTTATGCAGTGATTGAGATCACTGTAGCAGTTAGCTAATTTCTTCATTAATTGCTACATCCCAGGCACTGCACAGACTTTATAATTCCTTTTGGCTACATCTTCATGTAATAATATTAAAGTGAAACAAAAGTCAGGTTTTTTTCAGCATCCACATATTAAAAATAATGAATTTTTATTTTCAGATTCAACTCACCCCTAAGTTGCTTTTGATACTGAAAAACACTCATTACAATCAATTCAGCCATGGGGAATGGTAAATTTGTGACACTGAATTACTAAGTCATCACTATGAGTAAGAGTCAATGCTGTTCTAATATTTCTCCAAAATATAAAAACCTTTCTAACTTTGGATGTTTGGCTTTGACTCTATCTATATAATTGTTTGTATTGGTGTAATTATAATTCTACTTATGGTCCTTGGCCTATAGGAATATTGTACAATTACAAACAGGTAATATCACATCTTAAATGTTTATCTATAAAGAGTAATAGATAACCTAGAAAACCTCTACAAAAAGGGTTTTAGAACAACAGCACTTCAAGGTTATACTTGATGAAAAATTGCTATTTTTTTGTGTGCTGGTGAAAACCACAAAACATTTAAAAAAACCCAGTTGAAACAGCATAGCTTCTGTTTTATCAAACTGATAGAAGCTTAATAATAAACTCAAATATTATTTTCTGCACCTTTTTTGCCATTTTCCTGATTTCCCTTTCAACGATATTTTCAGAGCTGGCATTTAAGCTAGTCAAGACAGGAACTAAGAACCAGAAAAGAATAAGAACTAGTTGCACTGAACATCCATGCTTTTGGCTTATCATTTCAGTTAGAGAGTTGTATCATAGTGGTGATTCCTTCTAGAGCCATTTATGAGAGAATTTATGTCTTAATCATTTTCTCACCTTTAACTAAAACTGTTTCACTCTGGAGAAGGTTACCCAAGAAAGAGAAGTTAAACATATAACAAATAATAATTTGTTTTAGTGGTGATCATGTAGTTTTAGTTAATGGTGTACTTCTGGAAAGAAAACCATCACAGCTGGTAGATAACCATGATGGGTCTGTGGAAAATATTCATCAATCAAAACTCTGCTAGTTAGGAGAATATGTGCTTAAAGCACTTGGGGATGGTTAACCAACAGAGAAGAGAAATTCTTGGAGGCAGTGGTTTGTTGTTTTGCAATCAAAGATAAATCTTAATGTGTTACTTCTTTGGAGGAAAGTTGTAACTCTCAGGCAGTAAATGAAATGAAAAATATAGTGGTACCCTGAGGAATGCATTGGTCAGCTAACAAAATTTAATCACTTTTTTTTTTAACAAGTTGTAGCCACTGTCCTCTTTTATCTAGAAGTGGAGGAATACTATTAGTCATTTGTCTTGGATTCACTCTGCTAGGCATTGTTCTTCTACACAGTCACAAAGGTGCCTGATCCTACAGGCATGGGAAAACTAGAAAGTGAGTTTTCCCAACTATTATTTAATAACTAATATTAATAGTGGAAGAGACTACTTTATACAAAATAAATACAGAAAAGAAAAGTTGGAAACCTTCCTAAAATGTATCAGGTTTTCTATGACAGACTCTGGTCTTTCTTACAGCATCTTGCATACAACACCCACTAGCAATGATTTGTCTTTGTATGTATCAGTGTGAAGCTCTGCATCACAACATCTTTAGGCCAAATAATGGGCTACTTCTAAACACTTTTGGTCTGGAAGCTGCTCTTTGATACTGCTTCATTTATGAAATCCTAAGCAGTTCAATTTTGCTAAATTCTAAAAACATTATAAGTCAAAAATAATCCCATGCACTGTTCAGTGAGGACTGAACTGTCCCATCTGCTATTGTCTTCTGCAGTACCACACACTCACTCATGACAGAAATACAACAGAGATATTGTGTGCAGACCTCCCCAGTTTAGCTGCAGTGTGCACTATGCTCAGGAATTTCAATCACAAAGAAGATCCTTTTTTGCAAGAAGGCGGTAATGTGCCCTTAGAATCCATTCGTATCGTGTAAAACAGAACTGTGTTTGTTCTGCCTAATGGACTTTGCATGGGGCATCTTTCTAGCACAGTCAGAAATATATTCTTTGGCTGTACCAGTTTGCCCTGAGGCACTGCAGTACCCCACAGATTCTCCCCAGGGAATTCATGCTTTTCGAAATCCTGGCCAGGTCCTCTTTGGTAAATGTGTGTGTCCCCAGACCTTTGGTGCAGCATGTTGCCATTGGCTACGTGTCATAACTGTAAAACGTAGGTTGAAAACAGCATGGGAGTTTTGTCTCATTTCATTAATATAAAGAGAAACTGGACTATGTGCCTGTAGTTCATTGAAATCAATCACATTGCTTATTTCATGGAGGAAGGGGATTGTTTAAGAAGAACATTTGTACTTCAGTTACATTGTAGCAACAAAAATTGCAATTTCTAAAGTGAGCAAAAGTATATTGCTTTTAGCAACTGACACTAAATTAATGGACAAATTCCTAGAGAACTTGATTCCACACAAGCTTGCTGAGTCAGCAAGCTCTCCCAACTTTTTTTCCTTTGTTTGGTAGTTACAATACTCAACTTTACAGTAATGTATACTCTAAATCACGTATTTTCAAAATATATCTTTTTCTTCTGTAGGTCATGATTCGTTTTACTAGTTTCAGAATGTGGGAGTTGGATTTTTTTTTTTCTTTCAGTAAGCACAGATGTTGTGCATATTGACCTTAAAATCAGTTCTGCTTACTGTCTACCACAGGCACAATGACAGAACATACAAGCTTACACGGTCAGAGTCAGGCTGACTGTGAACTCACTGAGGCAACAGACTGAATCCCAGCCAGTTTCCTGCACAACATGCTGTTGTTTTTTGTTTCCATTTAGACTTCTTGTAATGTGTACCACATTAATTTGGAAGTGAGAGAATGGTCTTGGGGTTTAAGATCTGGACTAAGATTCAAAAACATGTAGGTTGGATGCTGACTAGTTATATACACTTGTATTATTGATATTAGCAATACTGTATGTCCATGTTTTATGGATGAGAAACTGTGGCAAAATCCCATTTTACCTACTAGAGTCAGCCCTTCTGGCCAAAGTATTTTTCTGTCATTTTGTAAGGCTCCTACTGCAACAGACTCAGGATCTCCGCTTAGTAGTAAATGATAAATAATTTTTAGATAAGGGTGAAAATCACTTAATCACTGCTGGCCTGCCCTGGTCTGGGGATCAATGTGTCAAGTCAGCACAGCTGACATACCACAGGTTTACAGAGTACTATTTACAAAAGACATGAGAAACCAAAGAAGAATTCAAATATGGTTCAAAACCAAGAGGAACCTGGTTTAGCCTCCTGGACGTGCCAAGCAGGGCTGGAAAGCAAATGAGAACAGTGTTTCATGAGATTTTCCTACTTCTGGTCAGGCCAGAAATTTTGCAAGAGCAGCTTTTCTCATGATATTTTGGCGCTTTTGCTTCTGTCCTTCCCTGGAGCCTGGAGGCAGAGCCATGTGAAAACACTGATGGAAAAAGAAATTTTCTCAGTGCGTTTGATCTTCAGCTAGAAACGAAAAGATTCATGTTCTCATACTTTATCTATGTTCAGCTGTTACTTTCAGGTTTAAATGTTTTTTAACTCATGTCTCTTTCTTTTGCTGCTGTAAACTTGCAGCCTCATGTACAGCTTAATCCTTCTACACCAGAAGAAACTGAGACCATAAAATGAAATCTCATTCTTAAAAATGATGACTTTGAGTTAAGGAGAAGAATGTGCTGTCCTTGAAGCCAACCTTCAAACTACCTTAACACCACTGTCTAGTTTACCCCAGAACTTCCCCACTTGATGTCAGAACATTGTGGCTCACTTGAGTGGGGACTTGATGTAGCCACTGCAGTTATTAACAAGACTAGAAGAGCTGATAGAAGATACTCCTCATACCCTCAACCCAAAAGTAATCCTGTGTTGTTTTCCAATCCTAAGTCTATGTCAGCATCTAAAGGACAAACTCACTGGGGAAGAGACTGACTCTATCCATGAGCTTCTACCAGGTCTGCTGTGACAGACAAGGTCCCACAAATAGTGAATGATACTATTAATACCAACCCTTTCTTCTTTGGAGCATTTATCCTCCATATAATGTAGTGAATCATAGAATATGCAAGGGTTAATAGGAAAGGATCACTCTAGCCCTCTTGCTAGGAAGCTTTGCTTCTACTCAAATGAACAGAGGGTGTCTGCAGCCTCCCTTTGAAAAAGGAGATGATGTTGACTATGGATAGCAATCAGAAAAAAAACCTCACACTTGCCCCTCCCCTCCATTTTTCAGATGACACTATTCCAATGAACTCCTTAGCTAAACTGTTTATGGCTATTTGCAGCATTATTCTAAATACAGGGTCATTTGTGCCAACATGACTGCCTGGTTTCTCTCTCACTCTGTTTATCTGCAAGCACTTTTTCCATGCAACCACCTGCCAAAACCAAAAGCTGAAATTTGGGGGATTTTGTAGTAAGACACCTTGTGTTTTTTTCTAGAGTGGGGAATCGGAGGTGGATGAACTGAGCATTTCAGTCTTTCTTCAGTGTGGCTCAGAGCACTGTCCTCACATATTCAATCTCCCCCCAGACATGTATGTATATTAGGACCTATCCCATGTGTTCTTGAACTGTGTTCTGGGGACAGGTGATAACCATACTCTGGACCACTGAAATTTCATGTAGGCTGCAATTTATTTCTTGATTCAGCTACAGATGTTTCTCAGATGATAAAAATAGGCTCCTTTGCTAGTGCTATCGCTGCCTATTTTGATCAAAACAAGATGTGGAACAAGATCCTGTTCTGATCCATATGATCCAGAATAAGGGAAGGGTGAAACAAAGTTTTCTTTCTAGCAAAGTTTTGGGGAAAGGGTGGAGAAAATGAATAAGCAAGAAACAGACAACTAATTCTCATTTAGGTCTTTTTAGAGCCTTTCTTGGAGTTTGCAAATTGCACTGGGTAAGAACACAACACTGCAGTTTTCTTAGCACCTCAGTTTGTTGCATACATATTAGTAGAAGAAAGGTACTTGCCATGGTTAAACCATTACCCCAAGTGAAGTCAACTGTTAATACTTGCTTGTTCCTGTGACAGGCACAAAATAGTATTGTATAGTTCTTTATCTCTGTCAGCATGCCAAAGGAGGAATCAAGGACTGGAATCAGGTCTGGGCAGCAGTTACCAGGAAGGTGATCACTGTGTTGGGCTTCAGATGGACTCACCAAAGCAGTTGCTTTCACTGATGCTGTTGGTGGTGTCTCAAAGTCTGTGCTTCTCTCAAATTATTCTACCAAGCAAGAGCAAAAGAATTTTCTGAGCCATGTTCATAATGGACAGAACTGGAAAGGAATAGGATGGAGAGAAATTCCACAGTTTGGTACTGCACTGTAGCAGGAGTGTTAAGTCTGGATGGTGGTGAACCCAATCTGAAGGGTACATGACATATCTACCCTCAGAGCAGAGTAAAGTACTCTTCATAGTGCCCTCTTAGTTCAGGACTGATGAATTTTCTTTACACAAAAAGTATCCTTACAAACCTTTTTATACCGTTTTAGAAATCTTACATTATTAATACCTTCAAAAGAAGATGTTGAAACTGAGATTTCAGATGACTTTTAATTTCACTAGCAGTAGTATACTTGATCTCAAATATCTCTAGCTAGTACAGTTGTTACTCCCTTTAGAGATCATTGGAATGGTCTTTGATCTAGATACATCCAATTCACTTTAGCAAGCCTAGAATGTTTTAATGTTTTCAATAGGAATTCAAACCTGGGAATGTTTATCTGAAACTCTGAGAATTCTTCCATTATCAAAGAGGATTAAAAAAGAGAAATAATGTAGCCCAGATCAAAGTAAAGAATATCAGGTTAACTGCTAGCCTTGAATGGACTTAACCAAAAATTTCTTGGATCCTTACTCTAGAAAAGAAAATGGCTTGTATCATGTGGAAAGGAATTATACTAAATGCCCAGAGCCCCTTGATAGGATACTACAGAAAAAAAAATCAGAGAAAAAAAACCCACACAACTCCCACCACCCTAGAGTGTTTCTTCTCTGTCTTACACATCTTTGTAATTGGAGATCTTTGATCATGGAGCACCTGTTGTCCTTTAGAATCAAACATGAAATATTGAAAAGAGCAGAACACTTCATTAAATTATTTACTTATGGTCTTTGTGAAAGGGTTTCATAGTTCAGCTGCCTGGATTGTGTCCTGCCATAATCTGGCACAGCTTTATCTCACAACAAAAGGTGCTAAATCATCAAGTGTGTTCAGGCACATCTGTGATGTCACACCACATGCAGTAACAATGTATTTATTATGTGATGTGGTGTGCATCTGTCCTAGTAGGTCATTCCTATCATTGTCTTCATCAGCAACACACTTTTTTTTTTTTCTTTATGTGTGCAATGTTTTGTTTTACTTTGAGAGCACAGACAGATTTGGCAAGGACTCAGCTTTAAAAGTTAGCAGTTGCTAACTATGGACCTAACTGGACAAGTGAGCAGATCAAAACCAGGAGATAACAGTGTATATTTATAGGGAGATATGTTATGGAAACCTATGGGAACCTGTCTCTCCTTTTCAGAGGTTGTGCATGCTCATTACAGTTCTGGAAAATTTTCCTTTTACCATTTTCCTTTACATTCTGAGTGAAAATTAATTGCAAATAAATTCTTGCTACTCCTGTCAGCTCTAATGCTCTATTAAGCTTCAGTTTAATACTTCGTTGCTCCAAAATCTTTGGGACAAATTATCTCCTGGCTTAACACCACCAACTGTGGTGAAGCTACATTAGAATGGATTTGGCCCTACAGTTTAATCTTTCTCTCTTTTTTTTCCCAGTGCTGCTTTTGCTTGACTCTGTACATGACCAGAATATAAAGACAGCAAGCTCACATTAGAAACAAGTCACTAGAGAAACCAAGCTTAACAAGAAACCAAGAAACGTAGCTTTCTAAGCTATCAAATGTCTTTTCATGGGGTGTAAATGACTGCACAGTTCATTTCCTTCCTTTTCAATATCTTCTGGCAGGAGGACAGTGCTAACTTTCATGTAAACATCAAGTTTTACAAAAGAATTCTCAAAAGTAAGTAAAATACTGGTTTGCATTGCTGAGTTCACTTTTCTTACTGTTTATACACAAACCTGAAATTCTCATTACAAAATTACAAACAACGGCAATCCCCAAAAACATTCATTTTAGAGGACATAATCTGTTTCAACATATTCATGGTTCAGCTGGTGTAACAGCCTCCTGGATTTACTGCTGGTCTCCTGTGCAGCAGACCCCTAGAAATTCTGCCAGAGAACACTTCAGTCATCTAGATTAGCACAGTCTTTCCCTAAAGCAGTGTTTTCCCACTCTTGCTGTCCCATTTTACATGACTCGGCAATGGAGTTTCACGCTGAAGACAATTCCACATTCTAATTGATGGTTTGCTTTTTTATGGCTATTTCTTTTCAGCGTTGAAAGAGAACTGCTTTTGTAGCCTTAAGGCACATGGCAGGAGGAGATGGAAACATTTCTTTCATAACATCTTTCTGATTATAGAGCCCTTTGATCCTGTTACATTCAACTGAAACAAAAACTGAGACAAAACAACCATTTGTAGTCACTGGTCACTAGTACAATTTGGAGTATCTTATTGGGCAGGCTAATAACAATTTGGCATAACCTCACAGACACACATACAGGAATATCTGTCTACCATATTATTTTAAAAACCACAGAAAAGAGGAAAAGAAACACTTTCAAAGTTTTGGCTAAATCTATTTGAAAGAGAGTGATATCCAATTAGTACAGAAGAATCTAAAGATAGTGGACATCAAAGCAACAGGAGAGCAGTGCTCTTCCTCATGTAGTACACTGTGCCAACAAATTCTTTGCTGAAGATGACACCGTGGCAAAGTGGTGGCTTAAATTTAGACACTTGCTAAATTGAGAGCTGTTGGAAAACTGCATAGGCGCCTAAGAACCCATGAGTATACCTATCTGAAATGCTGTAGGTATCGTTAAAGTAATGGTCCCTTTTACAGTGCCACAGACCTAAATCCCACCCAGCCTGCACATTTTTGCCAAGATGGTTTGCTCCTCTCTGATGCTGAACCCACTGACTTGGAAACTGAAGCACAGCTGTACAGCTTGTCCAGCTAGGGGCTTGAGATGGATTGTTGTGTCATCTTCAGCAATTCTTTGTCTGTTCTGACTAAAAAATGAAGAAATGAGAAAGTAGAGACACATGAAATTACACACTAGTTGACTGTAATAGATATTTACACAGTCCTAGCTATGACTGAAAATCTGAGCAGAATGGAGAGGAAGGATAGTGTTGGAAGCTTGGAGGAGGCAACAATCACAGCCCCAAATGGAACAGCCTGTTGAGTTAGCCTTGCCATTTCATCAGCTGCTGCTGCTGCATTTCAGTCTGCATATTTTCAAGTGTTCTCTGCAGTCTGACTTTGAAAGAGTTGAAAGAGTGGCGTGTCTGCCATTTCCTAACCTGACAGCTACACCTTACTGTTAGGAATTTTTTTCTTAGACATTGAAACTGAAGTCTCACATCTAATACTAGGAAGAAGATGAACAGCAACACCTCCCACCACTTACTTTATAACAGCCTGACAATCTTCACTTAAAACTGCTCACATTAGTTCTTTCCTCCCTTGGAACTTGTGTTTGATGTATCTACAGAAGTGTCATTCTGCCTCTGAAATCTATAGGACATTCTCTTATTTATTAGCAAAACATCATCTAGACTGGGGTTTTGCCACCAAATCTTACTGCAGTTTTATGAAGCTGAGTACTTGATACATGAAGGCTCCTTTAGAAAACCTGATACATTTGGTTTTTTTCCTTATGGATTATTTCCTAAGTTTTATTTCTTATTTTATAAAAATAACTTTTTGCTTACATCTTAATCTATGCTTACCCAACCATAAGTCACCTTAGCAAACTAGAATTCCTATGATCTGAAATCCTCATCTCCAGCATTTTGCAAACTCGGTCAGAACTTTAAAACCACCTCATCCAGTCAAGCCCATTGTTTTGATGACCTTGGGGAGGTACTTCTTGTTTTAAATGTCAGCTACCAAATTTCCAAATCAGTCACCAATAATTTATATTTCTAGTTGCAAAAGCACCTTTTTTTTCCCGCAACACTTGATTGCCAAAGCACTTTTTAGCATTTGTTAGATTCTTAGCTCAAAAGATGAAAACAAAACCTAATTTTTACTGACACTTGTGGAGTTTTCCCACCCTGCCAGGGAAGCCTAAATACAAACAGACTGGAGCAGAACAGGGACAAAGAAGCTCTGCTGGAGGAACTTGCTCTAAAAACACAGCTGAGCGTGCTGAGTTCCCAATGCATGGGAGACACAAACAATAATGTAAAGAGAGGATGGAAGCTCTTGCTGAGAAACCTCTTGTTCTGTGCATCTCTAAGAACACGTCCAGCCCAGAGGAATTTACGTGAAGATGGGTGTGAGGCTGCCCAGCTCGGAGGTGCAGCCAGCACGTGCAATTCTGCATAAAGCCCTTTGTGTTTACGAGGGGCCAGTCTCTTGCTCAGGGAGCCACATCTTTTTGTTTACCCACTGGGGTGCTGCCTGCTGCTCCTTATTAGGGCCCCTGCCTCTACAGGCATTTCTTGGTACAGTCAGTGCAAGCATTTTTTAACTATTACTTACAAAATGGCAGTGGCTTCCCCAAGGCCATATCTTTGTTTCTTTGTACAATGCTGTGATTGTGTGAATTGTCTTGCGTAAGCACATCAGCCCACTCTGGAATTCATTTTTCCCCCCTTATGGCCTTTCATTGTTGTTCTTTTATGGTGGGATTTGTTCTTTTGCCATCTTGTCACAAATCCATTCCTGTGGCTATGTCACTTTTAAGAAACAGCATGGCTGAGTCTGGCCTTTCAATTTGCAGAGGTCTGGGGAGCAGCTGCTTCTGCTGAGAGCAATGTTGTCAACAAGCTGAATGGGCTCCCTAGCACTGTCACACAAATCTGCAGTCCCCAAAACTGTGAAGCTCAAAGCAGCCACTTGTGTTCTTACATCATAATCTTTTCCTGCATATAGCTCAACAGACTGTCTTCTAGATCTAGTGATGCGACTTGTGACATCAAAGCTGGGAGTAAGAGAGAACTTCCTCTCTTAGGGATGATCAGGCAAACAAGTCCTTGGATCTTGAAGCAGACACAGCAAGCCTCAGCATCATGTACAGATATTCCTTCTTTCATTTATATAAAGAACAAACCACAAGTGAAAACCAGAGTCTGTGAAAAACTTGCAGTTTCAAGATGGCACAGCATTTTGGAGCATGTTTGTTTCCACCCATCTCCACCTTAGCTGTAATCCCACTTCAAGGTGTGTTTTAGTCATGTACAAGATCCCTCCCTGGGTCATGGGTCTGACCACTATTTCCTCAGCTGCTAATATTAATCTGGCCAGTTGTAAAAAGGTAACAGGAAAGCACATGTAGAGGCTTCCCCTTTTTCTTTTGCTACAAACAGAAGAGGTCTGGCTGACCACCAGGCTTTGCTGGCTCAGCGTGTGCAAGAGACCATCAGGAGATGTCTGTATGGGGGGACACTGCTACAGGACAGGCCCTCAGGGTTTATTACAGGCCATGTCTGCAGAAACCATCCCAGTATTGCACAGGTTATCAGCTATTCAGCAGCCCTATTTGGAGCTCAGGAATACAATAGTCAATTTGAGATTAGGCAGGAAAGAGTTAACTGTCAGGCTTTCTTGGAAGAAAGGAAAATTGCATTTAATTAGCTTGTGCCACCTAGAAGGATTGAGACTGTTTATGTTTTTAGTCAAAGACCTGCTCTAAGGGAACACATAAATCAGGATCAGTATTGTTGATTTACCAGAAAGGATGTAATCCAAATCCCTGTTATCCAAAATGTGTTGGTTTGTTATTATTACTTCTTACCATGTGTACAAACATAGTCACATACTCCACCAAATGACCAGCAATGAATAAGCCTAAGTCTAACTGAGGGCAATGGAAATTCCATTGTCTTCCACCAAGCTTTGAAATGAGCCTGAGTCAGACATACAGAATTTTTGCATGTCTTTGTTATAATACAATCATAATTCAGCAAACAGTGTTGCAAGATGTAAAGTATTATGTCCAAATACTCTAAGCTAAGTACATAAAATAAATTACTTATATTCATCATGTTTGCCCTTACAAATCTATTGTTTTAGCCACATTAATGAAACAGTCTTAAGACTTGAATTCTGTAATGGTTCAGATCAGGTATCACAGACAAACCACTAAAAAAAAGGTCAGAAATAACCTTCCTATAAATAAAGTGCGTCATCTTCAACGCAAAAATTTAGAAAGAGTTTACCTCCTAATGTTAAGTTATAGATTATTTAAAAGGTATAGTGTCTGAATGATGCTAGATAAATATAGGGTTATGCTGCTGTTGTCAGGAGAACTTAAGGAGCTTGAAGTGGGTTAAAAGTATTTTAAAAACTTTGTCTCTGAGTGGCATGATTGTGATATCATCCCTGAGTCTAACATAAGATTTTATTCAAATCAATTAGCATAAAACAAAAAATGCTGCAGATGAAGTGGAAGCTGCCTTTGTAACAGTGATTCTCCAGGTATGCCTCACACACTTTTGTCCCCCTAAAGGTACACCAAACTGCTTGTGTATTTCTGGTGAGCTGAAAGATCCACAGTCCACATTTCCTAGAACCGCTTATGGAAGACTGTGAGTCTCAGTGATCCAGAATGAAATACTCTTCTGGCAGCATAGTGAAGAACAACCTTACCAGCTTTTTCTCTTGACTTATGTCAGCCTCATGGTTCATGTATAAATATCAGACGTAAATGTTTTCAATTCAGAACTGGATCTGAATGAAGAGATGTTTTATACAGGCTGAGATATTGCTGTTAGCCTGGGCTATGCTTCTGAGGCTGTGTTTGGCATGTGTCCTCGACTTTGTGTTTACTGCTATCAGTATTACTCATGTTCATGCTGTTTGTTTGTCTCAGCACACCTGAGCCCTGAATTTCAAAGGAAACTGTAAGTAGAACTATGGTGTTGGGTTGCCAGCTAAAGCTGATGAGCACCTGCCTTTAAACACTGCTGTTGTGCTCCTCCTGCTAGCATTGGAGCACAGTCTGTTCATCATGACTGGACTTCTCTGCTAACACTAACAAGAGTTGGTTTAAAAACATTTAGATCAATCTGTACCTCTGCATTTTTTTGAAGCTTGGCCTAGCAAACAAGAGCAAGATTTCTGTTGTGTTAAGGAAGGAAAATTCTGAAAAGCAATAAAAATGGGAAATAGCTCATTTGGAAATGACCTGATTGGTCACATTGTTTATCCCATAATCTTAGGAACCTTGGAAATATTCATTTTGTTTATACTTTGGCTTCAGCTGTGGCAGAAAGCATTGGTTGTGCTGTTCATCTTGGTCTGAGCAAGTAATGGTGAGAACAAGTTTAATTGCATAACTAAAATACATGAAGGTAGCAGGAGATAAGACCTGCTTTTTGTGTTTTTCTTGAAGAAAATCCTGAAATACAGAGTTAGCATGATGAGGCCTCAAGAGAAGATGTGAAGATGATCGACTGCAGAGATCATGTATATGTCAAGAGATAGCAAAAATCACCAGAAAGGTACAAGATCACTGGCTATATGCAGAATATAGCAAGGGGGAGAATTAAATCCTTATTAATCCTAGATTTCAGTGTACTGAAAAACAATTTATAAAAAGACACATAGCTTTTTCCTCCAGCAATAGTGTCCTCCCTGCCTGCCCAGGTCAGTGCCATGCCAGGCTGACACAAGCAGCCAATGGGGCTCTGCAGCATTTGATGTGCAGAGCAGATAGCCAGGCAGCAGGCTGGCCTGCAGGTGGATGGGCACTAAAGGAAAAGTAAGCATTAATCCAGGGAAAGATGCTTTTGGGATGAATCTAGAACTATTTTTATATTACTTATCAGAGGAGTTCAAATGGCTTGTGTTACATGGAAGGAGGTGAGTAGTAAGGGATTTTCTCTAAAGGTGATGTTACAGAGTTTTGTTTTCTTCCTGGCGAACAGGCAAAACAGATTGTGTGTTTCTTGCCAGGAAAACTAGAGTGGAATTAAGCTGCAAAGCAAGCCCTCATTTTCTGGGGTGCTCAATGAAGATACTATCCTTGAAATTCCCAAGTACTAACATTTTTAAATTTTCAAATGGTGTTTCTGCCAGTGTATATATAGAAATGGGAATCAGACATAGCATGACAAAGGCCCAAGTATGTAAAGTCTTCAGATAATCACCACTCTTCCCTATTTTCTTTCATCTGTTTTTGATGAGTCTGTCCTTGAAACAGACATTTCCATCCTCTTCAAACTGAATGCTAAGGACTCCAAAGTTAGCAGAAAAAGATAATCACCATACAGACCAGAATAACAAAAACTGCTGTTGAGGGTCATTGAACTAAACTAAGAACAATTTCAGCAACCAGGCTTATACACTGCTGAGACTGTTTAGAAATATCATCTCAAAACTCTTTAGTTACACATGATGTAACTAAGTACAGAAAATTTAAGGTAGGTGCTTAGTTCATTGAAGTAACTATTAATTGACTGTTGCTATATATTCCCTTTCCGAAATATACAACCTGAAAATTAGCATTCTACTAGGAAATCCAGATGCATGCAAAGAACTGATTCAACCCAATCACCTATCCCACAGAAGATGCCTACAAAAAGCTTCTACTTTTTGTGGAATTGCCTGACTTTGGGAAGATGACAAAGGGCAAAAAGTCATGATGTGGAGTGGAGAACATGCAAACACAAACCTAAGTTTCCAAAAGGTATTTCTTATTTTGGAAAACAAAGCCTAGACACATCCCCTTCAGGCATTTTTTTTGGCTCTAGGTTCTTTGAGGTATTGTCAGGAAGAGACAGGAGTTTAGTTCATTTGTACAAAAAAGGAAGTGGAGATCCCATCCTTTAGGTTGCAGTCTTGAAAACAGCTATATAATATGATAATAACAGGGTAGATTTTTATTTCTTAAGAGCTTATATGATGAAAATGTGGGCTATTTGGAGGCAGAGATTTTGTGTCCTCCATATCCAAGTTATTTTCCCATTTGAACAGAGAAATGTGGGCATGGAGGTGTGTAGATTCCTGCAGACAGCTCAGGGCTGAGCACAGCTTTGCAGGCTCTGCTACAAGTATATCCCTTTTGCTAGAGAGCAGCATGCCAGCAGGGAGTAATAAGACAGAATAACATGTACACATCGTTTCCACAACAGAGTTTTCACAACCTGTTACTGTTCTTAAACACCCATAGAGAGCAGTTACCAAGTATGCATCACCCATGAGAAAAAAAGAATTTCAGTTCTTTAAAGTGGTTTAGAGTGAGAAACCAACCTGTACCTGTGCATATAGTTGAGAAAAATAAATACATAAAGCTGGCAGTTTTCCCTGGGTCCTCAGTATGAAGTGCAGCCAAAGGAGCTTCACCTTCTGTTCATCCACAGGTGAAGATGCTCAGTGTCCCCCTCTCCTTTCACAAGGCTCATTCAGTAACTTCACAGCAGCTTTTCTCCAGCATCTGCATCAGCAAAACTAACAGAGCAGAGAGGAGCTCAGAGCTGGACTAAAGGAGACTCCAATTGTCCCAAGAACCTTTCACAGACACAAATCACAGACACTGGCAAGAGTGCAAAGAAGGCCATGGGAAAACATCCAAGCATGCAGGAGGCCAGGCAGGCCTGATGTGTAGTAGTGTCTTATGGTCTGTCACTGCCATGACTTGGAGAGCTGCTCACTTAGAGGGGCTAATGAGATCACTTTGAAATTGTGGTCTAAAACCTTTTCCCCCACCATCTTTCTCCTCTTCTGAGTCCAGGCTTCCTTCCACTAACCTTTCAGTCCCAAGAGACACAGTCACAACCTCCACCTTTAAAGGAATATATCATACATAAAGGTTATAACCCAATTGGAAAATGAATAACGACTTATTTCTTCTAAAGAGATTAAACTGGTACCAACAGATCTTTTTATAAGCCTGGAATGTGTGTGAGAGTCCCACTAACCCCAGCCAAGCTGAGGCACAGGGCTTTCCATCTGTGTTGACCTTCACGACAGCCCCTGCCTGAGGTGGGCAGCACATCATCCCTGCCACAGACTATTAAATGACATGCAGAGGAGTAAGGCATGAACTAAGAAAAGCTAGATTCAGCCCTAGGCAGCTCTTCCCAGGCCTGTCCTCAACCACACAGCTTTTGCCCCTGAATGATCTCCCTGTGTACACAGTTCAGTGTAAAAAACAGCATTTGAAATTAATATCTCAGAAGTTTCTGTTCTTTGAAAATTACATCTGATGTCAGCCTACTGGCAGAACACATCAAGCGCAGGCAAGGGAGAAAGGGAATACAAAGCAGAGGATGTGAACTTCCACAGAGCTCAAAAGAAAAACTGCTGTTATCGTTGGCCTGGGTATTGTGGCTTTAAATTACAAATTACTTTAAATTGTAAAAACATCCATAGCAAGCCCTGGAACAGAATCCCCAGAATGGCAGTAAATAATGAGCATCCTGTCCCTCTTTATGCCATGGCTAATGTGGGAGGTAGTTTAAAATCCTAGCTTGGCAAGTGCTGCATGTCAGAGTTGATGAGTTGAAAGGATGTGCATGTACACAGACCCAAACAAAGAACTTCTAACACACAGAAGAATTACTGCACTTAGTGGCCTTATATGTTGAGCAGCACAGCAACATTTGTTCTTATACTTTGGACTAGTTGTCCTGAATTTTTACACAGGCTCCTATTACCTTGGAAGTGGCAGGTGGTTCTGAAGGGGTCCTTGGGGCTGGTGTCATAGGGAAAAGTTAAACTCACAAAGTACTTCCTTGTCAGATCCCTCACCACCCTGGGAAGAGAAAGGATTTCTCTTTCTGTTTTGTCCCGGGTCTGGAGCCTTTGCCTGGGAGTCCCACCTGCTCCTGCAGCTCATATCCCCTGAAACCAGACCCCATCCAGCAGCTGCATAAATCATTGGGAACAGGGCTGCAGCGGGGTGTCGAGCAGTTGGGAGCACATGGGGGAGTGACTCCCTCCTCCCTTGCATGCTTCCATCTTCCCCTAAAGTAAACAACAGCAGTCCCCACTGTGAACCCAGTTGCGAAACCTCATGGCTCTGAACTTTAACTCTGTGATGAACAGCCAGCCCTTGCATGGGCTGTGCAGCTGAGAGCTCCTCTGGTCTGTGTTTTTCTGCTGCCAGGCAGGGAATTCTTTCCATAGCTTGTGCAGACACCCTAGGAAAGGAAGCCTGCTTGCAAATGTGCAGCTGAACGAGGTGGTGTGGGCAGCCTAATGCCTCGTTCTTCTAGGGCCGGGTCAGGACCAAAAGCACATTTAAATAAATTGCTAATACAAATTTACATACAGTCAGTTCCATCAATGGTTATCCCATGTCAGGTAACTTTTACTTCTCCTAGAAGCCCTTAGCATAAGAAAGCAGCATAAAAAAGCAGGCCAGTCAAGTTGTAAAGTTCAGCCACAGATCAGAGCAGTAACTCCCCTCTGACTAGATAATGCAAATGATTTTTGGTTCAGATATAATTAGAACAACATGTTGTAGATGCTGATGTGGGTTTTTTTCCAAGATGGAATTCCAAAACTAGCAAAAGCTACCACATCACAAATGAGGAAACCATATTCCCTTGGTGAAAAAAAGATGGTACAATATTAAATCAGTGGAAAAGAAAACCCTGAAAAAGCCAATGGATGCACTGAAGCTATCCATATGCAGAAGTGGTGGTCCAGGAATCTGAGAAGTAGTGCTCTGCAGATGCCTTGCAGTCCAATCCATGTTTAAAGGAATCCTTAAAGTTCTGGTTTAAAGCCAGCTCCACAAAGCAGCATTCTTTCCTGGGTTCTATTTTATCATTATGATTATAGCACTCAGATAATGAATTGGAACCCAGAGCTCTGCATGTTGAAATCAAGTTTATACCTTCTCCTCTCTCTTGCTGATATTTTAGTTAGAAAAATTTATCTTTTATAGCATGTCATGAGGAAATATACTGTCCTGATTTTTTTTTAAAATACTCTGTAAGCATGAAATCGCCACTCAAATTATTCATATGAGTTCTTACAAAATAAGAACAATGGCTCTCACCTTGATGTATATTTCCAAACTTAAGGATCTCATTATTAATGGATAAACCACTAATTTGGTTGAAATTGAGCTTTCAACCAAAATTTGGGCTTTATTATTTGGGCCTTTTCTTTCATGTCCATCTAAAGATAGAGATATGACAAGAAGTAAAACTACTCTGTGTGCATTGAGGGGAAGAACCTGACAGGAAGAAAAATAGGGCCCTATTTGTAACTAGAAGTGAAAATGTATTAAAACCAGGAGAGAGAGAAAGAGCTTCAGGAGAGCCGGTCCTTGTTCGGCACACACGCTCTAAATCTTGCTGCAGCTCACCCAGGCTCAGGTTTCAGAGCCCTGGAAGATCAGCAGGCTAAACTTGGTAAGATGTGCTGTTCATAGCATTTTCCTTGGGCTCATGAGAGAGGAATCTCAGTTTAGTCCTCTGTTTGTAGTAGGCTTTGAGCCTTTTCCCATCACTTTGAGTGTAGAAGTATGCAAAATTGTTACAAAGGTAAATTGAATTGGGCTCTCTTTTTGTGGCAAAGGGGAAAGTGGGAGACAGCAAACAACGTGCCATGGGTACAGGACACACAAAATGCCTGAGTGAAATTTGAGGTGTGGAACCCTCTTGTAACTGCAATTGAGCTTCTTGCTGCTCAGTATTTCAAATACTGTCACTGTCATCATGCCATTGCTGTTCCACCAGTACACAGCTTTGTTCAACCTTTTTCTTCTGTTGTACGCAGAGGGATGGGGAGGCAGTAGATGTTCCTGAACTACAACTCACCACTCTCTTCCCTAAAATCCCGAACAGAACATCTGTTCCTGCCTGTGCTTTCCTAACTCTCCCACAGAGAATTGTTTCATTCTACACACATCATCCAGAGAGAGAAGGGAAAAGGAAGAGATTTCCTCTCTCTCTTCCTTTCTTTCCACAGCATGGGAAAAACTAACTGGGATGGCTATGTATTGAGGCCTCCCTTGTGCAAAGACGTGAGCCAACCATCCTTTGAGCAGTTGCACAGCCCTGACTATGTCACCAGGATGGCTGGTATCTCCAGCTACAATGAATCTTCACTGGAGTACTTTTTTTTTTGCTGCCTTCATTATGTATCTTCTTTCAGTTAGCTATACTCCAAAGGAGTACAGATCTGTTGGATATATTCCAAAAGAAGAACACTCCTTCTGCAGTCTAGCTGAAACCCTGGTTAGCACAGGATTATGTACTTTCAATGCACACCTTTCTGTATCTTGTAATATATCATTAGGAAAAAATAAAATCAAGGCCTCTCTGGAACATAAGCTGGTGCCAGAGGTTATAGTAAATTCTAGCAAGTGGACAAAAATTTTCCTCCCTAATTTTGTTTTCCTCAGGGAGTTGTGGTTTCCTCTCAAACACTTCTATGACCAGGCCCTTTGAGACATGCCTGGAAGAATATATGTTCTGCCTAACACATATCCACCATATCTTAGCAGCTAAGAAAAATAATTCTGCAGTCTCACAGCACTTCACCACTATCACCTCAGCCCAGCTAAGCTAAAAATTAGAAAAAAGACCAAAGAAATGTAGGTATGTTGAGAGAAAACTATGGCTCATAATGGCTGGTATGTTGTTTCTGGATTTATTCCCATCTATTCTGCTAGGTTTCTAACTTCAGGAAATGGTGTTTGAAACCATGAATTATGGTACATAAAGACAGAGAAAACATAACACGATAGTCATTTCTCATTGCTACATGGAGCAGTAAGCAGCACCAGCCTGTGACATCCAGAGATTTTGCTCTAAAGTTTAGATCATCGTTGCAAAACATACAAAGGACTTTTTTCTTCCCTGTTTTTATGTAGGGTCTGATACGCATTGTCTTGATATAGAAGATCCCCTTTGATGTCCATTCACATTTCATAAGCCAAGAGCAAAATAGTTAGGGCCTTGGAGGACAAGGGGAAAAAATGTAAATTAAAGTTATTCTTGGAAGTAATTTGGATCCCAGCTCCAGACCAGAGAATCTTTGAACCTGCCTGAGCAAACTGTTCAGTGTCTGAGCCCAGCCCAACCCTGGATTTGCAGCTACAAAATGGACAGAATCCAAACCATGGACCTGGATGCTCATAAGCTCCTGAACATTCTGTATTTCTGATGTGTTTGGTTTTGTTGGGGGGGTTTTTTTTTGTTTGTTTGTTTTTTTCCTCATCCTGAGTTCTCTCCTAGTTATTTATACAAGACATCTCTGAACCTTTTGGTTACTTTGGTTGGGGTTTTCTTTTCTCACATGCACTTACTTATAGTGCCAGGATGCTATTAAGTATTTGTAATGCTTACTAAGCAAAGCTCTGAGTAGTGAGCCTGGATTAGAGTACCCAGAGATTCCCTCCACAAATTCCAAGTGTAGGCTAAAGAAAAAAGAAAGGCAGTTCTGGGATTTTTAATTAGAGAATGCTTACATTTAAAGCATGCACCTCCAGTAAAGCACGTTCTGAATTCGTCTTGCACATAATCATTGACGTTCTTCCCTCCCAGCAAAATAGCAGTTCTTTATCCCAGCAGAACAAAGTGGGAGGCAAAGAGAGCAGAAGAGTATGTGAGTGCATGTGGAAGGGCTTGGACTCTGGTCACTTGGTGACTCAAGGACTGCAAAACAGAAACTGAAGCTTATTATGACAGGAACAGAAAACTTCATGTTCAAGGAGTGAGATTCCAAGAGAGTTGTGGGGATTTTTTTCCCCCCTTCAAACAAAGCATTTCTTTTCTAGTAAAGTCCAGTTCCCTCATGGAAACCCAAGCCCTGAAGTAGCTAAAATAGCTTTTTCTCTCTCTCCAGTCAGTCTCTGCTTCTTAACTTCTTGAAAAGAAGGAATTTTGAGCAGGAAGTCATGTTGGTTAATGGCACAGGGCAGAGCTTCCAGAGGAAACTTCACCTACAGCCATTTATAATGTTGATAATGATGTGGTTTGTGGCCCTTTCTTTTTCCCTAGACAACAAGATTGAAAAACACACCCTGATCCAAATCCCATAGCTCTTGGTTTTTAATGACACCTGAGCACTCCTTATTTCCCACAAAGCCTCCAAGCAATGCTGGGTCTCAGAATGAGTACGTGAGTGCAATAAACTTTCCATTCTTTGCTAAAATTCAAAGGAACCTTAGGAAACTGGAAACTCAAGTCCCACTGTTTCTGCCAAAGCCTGTCTTGCTCTCAGCTTGCAGCTCTTTTGGTTTACAGGCACACCACATCTGTGTCTTATTCTTTGTGCTCACCAATACTCCTTCATTTTCTAGTACTGTCCTATTCCTATTAATAACCAAAACAGTACGTGTAGTTTTGCAGTTGCTTCTGATTTTGTATCAGAACATTGTAGCTCTAGATAGTATTGCAACAAACTGCAGGACTTTAAAGAACTCGGGTAGAGTGGGATGTTAACACACCAATTCGGCCCTTATCTGTAATCTGGGTTTTTTTCTCTAGATGCTGATCAGTAAACACCCAGCTCAACAGCCATAAACTTCTGTTTTCAAGCAGTGATGTATCCTGCTGGGTAACAACTCTTTTGATACTAAAGATATCTCCTGCCATGTCTTCTCCACTGCCAAGCAATGACTGTTGACATAAGTGTTTCATTTAATAAATATTACCAGTGTGTATGAGCATGAGGGGATGATTCAGCGGCATCAGGGGCCCTATGGCAGCAGTCCTAACAGGAAGACAGAAGGGATTGCTTCATAGCAAATGAATCAGGCCCCAAACCTAGGACACTTAGAGAAACATCCTTTTTGCACCGAAATGCCTCAGGGTTGCATTAATAAGGACAACATAGGCAAAAGCAGCAACTTGTTTCTCATCTGTAAAGTGAGGATCATGGCATTCACCTCTCTAAAGCCTGTGGGTCTCTGTAAACTCATAACACTAATAAAAAAAATTTTTCCAGGCACCATCCTCTCAGCCATAACTTTCTAAAGCTTTTCTTCAGAATCAAAATTATTGAAACTTGGTAACTGCTACTTACAGCTGACTTGCCTTGGCAGCCAGTTAAATATATTAAGCTTGTGACCGAAAACTCATAGTCAGTGCTGAGGAGATGACCCTGATCCTAGTATATCCTTTTAATTTTTATGTAGAAAATTGGTAACAGATTCCATGGCTAAATTCATAAAATCTGCTCATCTTTGAACAGCCGTGCCAAAAAAATCAGTCTTTTATAGCAAGAATTCTACATGTGTAAATAGCAAGTTACACAAATAGAAGTTTACAGTACTGTTCCTTTGGTAGCAAAGATTTTTAATTAATCTATTAGGCTATCATAGCCTGTTATCTAACACACAGAATTTCTGTGAGGTTTAAAAACAAAAAATGGAGAGACCAGTTATCTAGGTATCTGCAGATGAAGATAAATGCTGAGATATTTATTCATTCATAAGGACCACATGTTCAAAAAATAACTGCATTTACTTCTTTGTGGTCATTCATGAATGAAAATATTCAGTAAGAAGAATAAATGTTCACAAAACTTCCCTAAAGAAATCCAAATGTTCAAAAATTTGCTTGTCAGTAACCGATTGATTTGTGGAAACTCTCTAATTCATGAAAGGCAAGTTTGCCACATAACTACTGGATGAATTCGAGGGAACCTTAATTTGAGACTGGTTCAAGAATTAAATAGTATTTAATTATTAAACATCTGTGTAAATCTAGCGCAAATTATAAATCCTGTCTGTTCCACAAATTTTTTTTAATAAACTTGGGTTAAGATTTCCATAATGTGTGTTGAATAGGTGCTGCACTCTTAAGTGCTGTGGAAAGTGCCCTTTTTGTTACCTGACTCAGGCACAACTGACCCCACTGCAGACCCCAAGTCTGGGAACATTGAATCTGTCATGTCTGGGAATAGAGCATGAGCAGACAGCAGAGCCAACTTAGACCTGTGTGCTCTTGCTGGACGAAAATCCTTTTTTTTTTTCACTTGACTCTGAAATAAATATTTAGCTATATGCCTTTGAGAGTAATGGTTTGTTTGGGTTTATCTTCTGCACCATCATGTCACAGTATTTGGTAAGTCACATCCCTTGGGGTGGCTTCCTACTCAGAGCATTACACAAAGAATGCATTTTCAGGCTAGATTTCCAGTAAATAACCCTGCAGTTCCAGGAGATTGACTAAAATAGCAGCATGCCTGCAGCACAATGCCACTTAAGTTCAGATCTCTCCCTCATTCTGGTTCTATCCTCTTCTGTCTCTCCCCCAACACTAGAGTAATTATCAGTGTCCTCTTCCTGTGAGCATCTTGGTTTCCACCAAGCCCTTCACTAGCTCATCTTTGCCTGCTCCTAAGCTCCCATGGAATCCTGCACTCTTGGTTCATGTTTGCAGCCCCCTCCATAGAGTCATCATCTTCCATCATCCCAGTAACAATGGCTGTGTAAGTTCTGCCAATACTGCTGAGAGTCTGGAGATACACAGCACCTTTTCTCAGACTGTTCTCAGAAACAGCCTCAAAAGAGAGATCACTCCTAGTAAAGAGAAATGACTAATGAGATACTTAAAGAAATTTTTAAAAATCTTTATGGATGTAAACTCTTGGAGTATATCTTTGTCACATTGTTTTATGAATTGCAGTTGCCACATGTCCTGCTGAATACTGTTTTTTTTATTAATTGCAGATGAGGTTTTATCATGCCTTACTCATTGTTCTCACTCTTTATAAATCCTTGATTCTGGTTTTGAATGCAGCTTGGTTCATAGTCTCAGTGAGTGCCAAAGACTGGAATTATGCATTATATAATATAATATATATTATATTATATATTATTGCATTCCTTTGGTCTTTTGGTTATTTTATAATTCAGTTTACTATATTAATCTGTGAGAGAACTAGGAGAACTTCCAGTTTACTCACTCTGCACTTTTACCATGTGCTCATTCACTTACTGTGTAAAAACAGGAATTTTGTGAAGAGAGGCTGGCTAGCCTTTATTTTCACAGATCACCCTTTTGACATCCTCACAACCCACGTCTAAACAGGTAGCAGGGTCTTTGCAGGATCTTACCCACACAAGCAGAATAACCAATGCAGATTTTAGCCCTCTCAGAATGAATTGGTCAGAAATATATTGTCAGATTAGAGGGAAATGTGTGCTGGAGACTCAGTCATACATCTGAGGGAACATCAGTTACATTTGTTTAGCTTGCAGACTAAATGAGCTCTTGGAGGTGACCTTACAGTTTTGCCTGTAGACACCGTGCTTGGTTCAGCTGTTCCTAAAATGCATTGCTCTCCTCATTTTGTCAGCTAGCATACTGCAGGACAGGGTGCCAGCTGGCTGGCTGACATATCAGGGTGAGTTAGCAATGTGTTGTGAGAAGTGTAAGGAAAAGAACCTGAATGCTGACAAAACAATTTTGTCTTTTTTCCAGTGTTTTTTTTGCAGTCCCTCACTTGCCACGTGATTTCCCTCTCTTTCCTCCTTATTTTCCTTTCAGCCCTGAGCATTTATTGTCCTCTCCTCTCTTTCCCTGGCCTACCCTGGCAGGAGGTATCACTGAGCAGAAGAGAAGCCTCTCTCTCACATCTGTATGGCTTTACTACTACTTGCTTTTCCGGGCAGGACTTTCACTTATCCCATATTTCACTCTGCAATGACAGCTTGGCCAGAGCCTAGCACATTTTCCAGTCACAGATGTTTCTATCAGATTCATGCCTGCTTCTTGGAGACATGGGAGAAGGAATCTTTTTTATTGTACTTCAACTGATACAGATGATCTCAAGCCAATATACAGCAAATTTCTTTATCCCATTTTTGCCTTTCTGAACATATGTGTTTGCGTCAGTATTTACATGAGGAAAGGTTGATACTTAATTCTAATTTTAAAAAATTATAGATATTCCATTAAGGATAAATGACTGAATTTTTAATATGCTCCTTGTCAAATAGAGTAGCATTTGAGTACAGCTCTGGTCTTAGAGCAAGTGAGAAAACATAAAAGGTCTTGAATTTTCAGTCAGATACTTGTTTACATAAAGATCTTCCTTAAACTTCTGGGAATTTCCAACTGTGCCACAGGTCATCCTGCATGAATCCAGTTGTAAGATTGGAACCGAAGATTATTATTTTTTCCACACAAAAACTCTAGCTGCCTGAATTTAACTTCTCTAAGAGGGTACAGTTCCATCATAGAATCTAAGTACCCTTTAACAAAAATATGTTCAGATCTATTGCAAAAAAAAACCCAAAAAAACCCCAAACTATGAAGATAAGCACAAGGTATTAATAAGGTGCTATTTAAAACACTGTTTTCTCAGAACTAGTTACTGATCTGGTCCTAGTGATGGAGTGTTCACCTGGCAGCAGGTCACAGCAGAATAGCTCAGTTCACATCAAAGCAGCCACATAGAGTGTTCACACACGTACTCTTTCAACATGTTTTAATGCGTGGATTTTAAATACAATGGGAAAAATCAGGTTTTTAGTCTAATCCTATCAACTTCCTTGATCTTTTATTTTTATTCCTGTCTTTCAATTTCCTTCCTTCCACCATTGCCATACAATGAAAGAGGTGCAGGGGGAGGAAGAAGAGAGGAGAAAGGAAGAATGTATTTCCTTGGCTAGTCCAATAAGGTGCATTCTAAGAGTTCTTCTGGCCAACCTTGCATATAAGGTTTTACCTCTAGTCAGATCCAGAGAGCAATGTCCTGGTGCTCCCAGTAAAAGGGTAAATGTCACTTGGTACAGCCTTTCTGTACTTGCTGTTATTTCTTCACAGCAGAAGAAATAAATAGAACAGTGAATTGGTTGGTTTTTACACAGGCACTGTTTCCAGAGAGCAATGGTCCCAAGGAAAAGCAGTGGCGGCACTAAAGGACAACCCACAGTTGGCATCAGGGTGCTAAGCAGGACAAAAATGGGATGTCTGCCAGTTCTCAAACTGAATGGGAGCAAAGCCATAGGTATACAGTCTCTAACTTCCACAGCTGCCAGGAAAGTCTGTGTTACATCAGTAATTCCATAGGTCTACCACCATTCATCCCAGTCTGTATCACAGCTCTGGTTTCAATTGCATCTGAAGTTAAGTCAGCAGAAAAACATCTTTGTCCCAAGTGATAGACAACTGTTTTCTTCCAGTTTTATGTAACCCTGTATCCTCACCAGAACAAAAAACAACACCCACCCTTACCAATCAGACTTTTCTCTTAGTGTTTCTGGTGCATGTGAGCAAGCTTTATAAAGCACTACAGCAAAAACTGTCACAAATCCTTTGTTTCAATGAAATAATCATAAAGCCTAGGAATTGGACACTTATATGTTTATTTACTACATGTTTGTTTACATCTATCTGACTTTAATAGATACCCTAATGGATTTTTTTTCAAATGTATTTCTAATGTATAAATAAAAGACCGAATTATCCATTCCTAGTATAGTTTGACCAAAAAAAATTACACTCTGTAACATCTTGTGATTCTGGCAGCTGTACAGTTGTCTTACATGGGAATATAGATGCATGTTTGTCTTGAGAGCTCCCAAATCTCTGCATTCTCCTCAGGAAAAAATGGGACAGGAAATTTCTGTGTTACTGGGCTCTTTGGCGCAGATGTCCCTTTTGCTTTCACACGTATTTCCACAGCAAGAGGAGAGCCATGCTAAGCAACACACACAGAGTCTCATTCAGCAACAGTTCTTTTCCTTTTTTGTCTGCTCTAAAATAGTCTGAGTGTTAGGAAGAGTAACAAGCACTGAACTTTTCCCCACATACATTACTCACACAGAGGAATGAAAGTGGGTTGAGATAAGACTACTTTTTTTTCCCTCTCGAAGGGCAAACCAGGTAAAGCTGAGGCTCCTTCAAATTAGGTTTATTATTGGAATCATAAGACCACAATCCAGCAAAATTTACTTGATTTCAGTGTAATTTTTTATGTGCTTTTGACGTTAAATATGTATTTAAGAACTTGCTTGCTTAGGTGATTAGGCTTGTGACAGATTTAGGCAAACACCTAAATCTGGGGATTCTGTGATCTCAGTTCTCATGCTGAGAGCTTTAGGCATCAAGTTCCAAAGACATAGCCTTTACATTCTCAAGTATTTTACCATATTCTGCAATCCTGAAGTTCAAAGAGAGCTTTTCTTCATCAGTAAGAAAACTTGATCCATTTTTCCTCTTACACTGTTTTTACTCTGTTTGACCCACACTGCTATAATAAGAAGAGTCTAAAATTATTCACTTTGCTTTGTCACATTCCTTTTAAGACAAGAGTATCTAGTAATCCATGGGGAAGTGTGAGGAATAAGAAGGGCAATGACATGTCCTAGGTGGCATTTGGAAGTAAACCCTCTTCCCCTTGAGGTCCTGTTCTAGATCTGGAAGAGTTTTTTCCCCTTAATGCAGGTTCTCCTTCAGCCATATTTTGTTCTTTGTATCCAAAAGCTACAGTAGGCAGAGGCTCACTGTGAAACCAGAAAATTATGCCTACTCAACATTTTGTGAAAATATTTTCTTACTGGAAAATATTGATTTTGTTGGCTTTTGTTTTGTGATATAACCTGAGACACAATAGTGGCTTCGTTTTCTAATCCAAGACACTATTCCTATGGAATATACAAAAATGAAAGAAAGAGGCAACCAGAATTCTCAAGATGTAACAAGACCATAGGCACAACTTTTCTGGAGGGTCTAAAAGGCTTGAACTCCTCTGTGGGGTTCTGCCCAAGGAACTGTGGTGCATCAGCTGTCTATTCATCCTCCTGGCAGCAGCCAGCATCTTAAAAATATACAGGGATCAAAATTTCCCAGTGATTATTGCAAAGTGACCTGCTGTGTACAGATTTAAGGTGGCCTGGGGAGGGATGCTCAGTGATTTTCAAAAAATAATCAGGCTTTCTGGGGAGGGGAGTGGTGAAAGCAGGGTGCCTGGGAGGGAAGGCACTGGCATGCAGGCTTATTCCAGTGTGTACAGGAGAACTGGGAATTCAAGATGATATCCGTATAGTACTTCAAGAAAAGCACAATAACAACAAATGCAAAATATTAATAGTTGTCATAAGTTCTGCATCACTTATGAGGCTCTCACTAAAAGAAATGTTAAAACTCATAATCTTTTATTACTTTTAGTACTTTATATTCAGTTCTCAAACCAGACACCAATTGCAAGAGAAAAAAATGTTACCACTCCTCTTTTGCATTAATCCCACTGATAACTGTGTCTTATTCCCAGTGATTTCTCCAGCACAACTTCTGCTGCCATTGGTTAAGCTCAGTTTGAGACCACACAGGTCTTTCAGTGCTCTGCTATCTGATTTTCCTGTGGATTATGAGCAGTAGGTTTTGCCTGTACCATAATCTGTTCACACATTCTGACAAGAAAATGGTAGCTCAAAATGCCTATAACAGGAAGCACTACTTTGGGCCCAAAGCTAAGACAGAAAAACTGAACCAACCCAAAACAGCAAATCCCCCAAAATATTAAACAGTTACAGCAGAAATAGCCAATGTCCATATTTTGTACAGGAACAAGATAGTATCAATGTGGAATATTTTAGAGCAATATAACCAGCTTAAAACCGCTCAAATTTTAACTGCTGACATTTTGATCACAGCATACAATCCCCAGATATGCAATTTGCTGAGTATAAACAAGCCAGAAGAAGAAGAGAGCAAACTGCTTGGCGCCTGCTACACGTGATACACACAAGTGCTGCAGAAATCTGCTGATAATCCCCTTTTCAGTTTGTGTTCGCAGCTAAATCTACTTCACTTCCTCTGATACTGAGCACTATGCAGTGCTCTGAGGTCCACTGCTGGCCATAAATCCCAGGCAGGAAACAGTCTTCCAGTCTAAGGAGGAAAGACAGCATTTCATTTTCTAAACCCAGCCCAGAGTAACCAGGTCAAACAAAGTTTGGAACTGAAGCTCTTGAAACTCAGGATATAATTGTGTATGTTTTTTCTGCTTGTTTTGTTACCGGTTAACCGGATGCAACAAATAAAACCATTTTTCTTCCTTATTTTCTCTCTCTGACTGCCTCCTTGGGAGCTCCTCTTTGGGAGCCAACCTCTCCATGAGCCAGTGCTTGAGGTCATAGCTCCCTAACTTCAAGACATCTGCTAGGTCAGACATACTTGAGGAGAATCAGCTGCTTGCAGCCAGCACGTTATTAGCATGCTGAGTCCCAGACAAATGCTGAGGGTCTCTCTTTTTCCATCTCTTTAACAAACACAGAATCACATATATCCACATATTGTATTTAAATTCTCTTGTCTTGATCAGAGATCTATCTCCAGTGCCAATACAGAGCATTAAATAAAGACTTTGAGCTCTTAAATGTTTGAATAATCAGATAGAATAATTACAGAAAAAAAAAATTACAAACCAAAATACTCTCTGCACTTCTGGTGCTAGGTGTTGAGTTTGCCCCGTATGGTACTACTGACTTTCTGAAAATCACAGAAGATACAAAAAGGCCCCTAATTTACTGTGTTGGATACGTGAAAAACGGATTGATGAAAACAAAGCTTTGTGAAAACAAAACTCCTCTTGATGTCTGAAACTCAATATTCAAATCCAGAGACTCTCTAAAGCATTAGCTCCTTATGAAGCACTTGGTCCCCCTTCTTATATTCATTATTTAAACATTTCGGTTATTTCAGTAACAGATGTAAGAAAAAGGCAAATAAATATCCAGTATTTGTGCTCATCTCTCTGATATCAAAAAAATGTACATACAGGAGAAATGTAGCTAGTAAGGAATTATTTCTTCTTTTTAAGTCAGCAAAGACTTGTCCTAGAGCTCCTTCAAGCCACCTTTTCTCCCTAAATGAAGTGTTATTCGGAAATAGAACAGCCAGTTTACAGTAAGGCAAAAAATCTGCCTGGAAAAAAAAGTACACCAGGCTTGATTCAAAACTTGCACACTGCAGTGCCAGGTTGGCAGCAGTTGAAAGTGCAATGGAATTGAAAGGTTTCCATCTCACTGCTAAGCTTTAACGGAGCATGTTAGATATTCACAGCGTTGTGGCACAGACTCGCAGCCCCAAGTGTATTAATTTCTACAAAGCTTTTGAAACTCTCATTCAGGTGCCTGGAAAAGCAGAAGGTACAAGGAAATTGGCAACATAACCCTCAGGGAGTACCTAGAAGCCAGTCAAAATTGCAGCACCTGTATGTAGGGAATTGCAGTAAAAATCCTTCTATACAGCTCATCTCTTTAACAGACTTTAGGAGGGAATTACTAGGAGTTGGATTCACAGCCACTATGAAGCCACCAAGCAGCATTTATCCATGTATTGATATCTGTTTAGCTAAGGTTCAGTCCCTGCTCATCTCCGTAAATCTAGTGTTAGGAAAATAAGTAGGAAAAATCATCACCTGTTAAGGGCTCTTTTAAGTTCTGTCCACTTTACCCTCTGTCATCCAATACACTTTATTTTTTCCATGTATACCAAGAACTAATTTCAGTTTTGCACCTATTCTTTTCAAGTCTGCTGACAGAAAACATTAAGGAGGCAACATATACTCAGATATTGATGCAGGCTCTCTACAGGACTCTGTGTCTTTTGCAGTAAACAAAGTCTTGGAAGAAAAGTAAGAATACTGCAATGAACTAATGTAGTGCAATAATAGTTATATTTTCCATCTCAGAGTATTTCCCCCATATTTTATCTGTTTACATCATAGTAACAAGATCAAAAACTGGTTGAGGTTTAAATTTTCATTGGGCAGGCCCTGGGGAAAGCTCTTCTTACTGCCCTGCAGAGACCATGCAATCCCTGCTGAGCACAGGTGCAGGGGAGCCAGTGCAAACCGTCAGCCTTGCCTGCAGTCCTCTCTCTGCCCTTGTAAGATCAGCACACAGGAAGAGCGTGGGGTAATGGCTCTGGTCTGCAGGAGTTTGTCTTTCAGGAACTAGACTGAAAAACATGTCTTGGTAAGTCCAAAACAAGCACCGGGTTTGAACCAAGACACTTCAACAGGGAAAACAGAGCCTTTTATACAAACATTCTTGCTAATCTACTTGATACTATTTGAGCCTCCAAAAAGTGCCAGTCTGAAAGAAAACATATCTATCATATGCTGACTGTAAGTAACTTTGATTCTGTGTCTTTCAAGTTAGAAGCAAAGTGTGGGGAACATAGAGCATTTGACAGTATTGTTTATCATCTCCACTTGAAATTGGAAACATGGAACCTTTAGTCTCTTGTGATTTCTTCAGTGGAAATGAATTATGATCCAACACTGCCGCTTGGTTAGCACATTCGTGACAGGGTTATTAACTCATTCTTTAATCAGCTGTGCTCTATCAGATACAGTACTCAGATTATTCTGAGCAGCAAGATCAGAACAGAGTTTGAGTAAAGATACCACCGCTGGCTCAGGGCATCCCTCAGCTGCAAATTGGTGGGGTCTGGAGGAGCTTACTGGGGGAAAACTATTTTATGTGTAGATTGGTTTTGTAGTCTCCTGTGACACCCATGACTGGACCCACCAAGGACTGGGCTAGCACTTTGTCTGGCCCACCACAGCCACTCTGGCATGCATATGCCTATGTGAAATGATAGTGAAGGAAAAAACCACCCTTAGTTACAATTAAAAAAAAGGCCCAACTTCAGAGACAGCAATACAGTTACCATAGCTACTATTAGATCTTCATTTACAAAAATTTAAAGTATTAGGCATGCTATACAATAAAACCAAATCTTGACATAGAACCACCTGACGCTGATGTCAGCCACCATTCAGCATGTGATTCAAGTACCAGGTAGTAACAGCCTTAGAAATGCTTTTCAGTTTGTGGAGAAGGAAATAGGCTTGCAACTCATTTATTACATATTCTCTGGGAACAAGGAAAGAGGTGAATTAGAAAATCAATTTTCAAACACAGCTTAAATTTAATTGTTTTTTTAAAGAGGTAAAAAATTAAGGTTGAGTCTGCTTCATCACTTCAAGGGTGATAAAAATGTTGCATTGTTTTAGCATTCAGCATGGTCTGATCTGGTTTTGGAGTTGGAACAATTCTGTGTCAAAATAACACAGTTAATATTTTTAGCATGTCATCAAACACATACATAAACTTAAACACCGGGTGCCTCATTTTGTTTCTGACTGGATTTACCAGGTGTGTGCATTGAGCTGCGTGTCAGCGCTGTCCTTTATTTGTCCAACACACAAAATGGGCATGTACAGGTCAATGTACAAACACATCTTGCACTCACTTTCTGAAGTACTGGCTCATGCTGAAAGCCCTGCTTACAGCATCTGATGACAAGTCTTTCTTAAGCTCTTTTTAATTTCAGTGCTGTCGAAATTCAGCTCTTCTGTTAATGCATACAGTAAAAAAAGATAGGAGTAATTTAGCATTAAAAATCTTTTAAATGTACATTAGAAACAAACCAATGGTCCTGTCTGAATGGTGCATTTTTATCAGTCTTACACACACAGACTACTAGATCACAAAGGAAAGAGATGTGAGGGCTCTTTGAGCCTGTCCAGGAGACAGGAAGGAGAAAAAGCAAAGGCACCTATGACCTTTTATCATTCTTTAGGCCATCAGGTTTCAGCATCACTGGGTTTGGTAAGAGTCTCCTTCAAAGACAATGAATACGCAGAAGGCGGCCATATCAGAGGGTTTAAATTTGGCCAGCAGGTTGCCTAAGGTTCCCAGTATAGATAAATTTTGAACTATGATGTGAGTAGATTTTACACTTTGTAGTGAATCTAGAATCAAGCTTGTTGTTTGCTTCTTCTTGAGCAGCAGATTTTGCTAAAGTTTTATTGTATCAAATTAAACTCCACCAAGACTACTTTAGAGAAGGATTATTTTGTCTGCAAAACACCCATTCACCCTCTCAGGAGACATGAAGACGAACAAAAAAATTACTATAGCAGATCCCCCTCAATAAAAGAAAAGGCAAGGCACAACCTGGCGTTTCTCATGTGTGAGCAGGAGAACTATCTTATCTACCACCATTTGATGGCAACAACAGGAGCTCTTTTATAGATTTCCACAGTCTCTGCCTAACCCCAAGTACATACATACACGTAGGTGCAATGTAGAAACTTGCTCTAACTCAGAGTGCTGGCAGCCAAACTCCGCTAAGATATAGGCTTCCAAACACTGAAGCCCTGCTCTTGGACCTCATCCCTCTGGAAGAATTAATTACTAGGAGGGGTTTGGGACTTCTTTTCCTTATTTTCAATTCCCTTGCTCTTCTCTGCTTTCTGGCTTTGCTGGTGAAAATGTGTACTGCTCCCCCATCTTGCTCCCCTTTCCTGATTTCCATGGTTCAGATGTTTGAAAACACTTTGTAGAATTCTGCAAGCTTCTTCCAGCTATGCCAAAGCAAACTTGAACTCACAGCCTTCTGAGGCTTTCCCATCACTGCTGACACTCTCTTGGTGATCTGCCTGCTATGAAGTTTTTGCTGGGGTTTTCTGACCATTTTTGCACATCCACTGTGTAACAGCTAAATGAGCTATGGATGCCAAGGGGAAAAAAAAACCACCCTACATTGCTTTCCCTTGGTTAGTTACAGAGCTGTTTAAATGAGGGGGGGAAAAACGGAAAAGAAGAAACAGGTGAGGGAGAAGGGGCAGAAAAAGAGAAGCAGTGTGGGCATGTGAATTTGAGGGACCAAGGAACTGTAAAAGAAGGTGGTCTTTTCACTAAGTACTGTCTCTTTAAAAATAAGATTAAAAAAATACCCTCAGTGTTTTCTTTAGTCTTTTTCATTCTTTGGCAGCATCCCAAAGATTTCACTGTCCTTGTCTCCAGCATCTGGAAACCATCAGGGTAAACAATAGAGTGCTAGGAACTGGAACCCCTGCCTCAGCTCCCGTGGGACTTCACTCTGGAGAACATGAGAACACAAACCATTGGACACCATGTGGTCAATTACTTCAAACTAACAAATCTGTGTGCTTTCCTATTTTCTGTTTTCCTTGGCACCACATGACCCTTTCACAATGGAACCCAGCTGTTGAAAAAGTCAGACGTTTTCTTTTTTAACCTCTTGCTTTCTTTAGTGCTTGCTTTCTGCAGCAAGCTTAGGGTTGGCAAGTACCCCAGGTAGAAGTGTCCTGCTTATTAAAATCCTGGCTGGCTGTAATGTTTGCCTGTATTAGTCAGCAGAGAGGCTCGAGAGTATTAACTTAACAGGATCATACTGCAGTGAGGACTCCACAGGTGGTCCTGTGTTTTCTGGGTTTCCTGACATTGCATGCCAGCACTTAAAGCAGATACACCAGGACACTTTTATAGCCTGCCTGTTTTGTGCAATCAGTAATTGCATGTGCAGTTGTGACCTACTTTTTAAAATCTGTTCCTAGTGCAGGTGCTATATTGGCAATTGCAAAGAGCTAAAGTCATCTCAAAGCCAAAGGCTGTTGAGGGGGCCACCCCTTTCTAGTGCTGTGAAATAAACTTTGCTCTGGATTAGCCATACTTGCTCCAGCACTAAAGGTGGTGGTCACAAAGCAGAGGCTGTTGGGTTCTTGTTCTTCCCAGCCTTCTGTTTCAAAAGATGATCTTTGAACTGTGGGAAACAGTGTAGTGTTACTGACCACACACAAGCCAATACTTCAATACTATATTTAAATGCATCAGCTTATATGTGTGGTTTACTTTCATTAACTTTCTGCAATGAATGGGGATGTTGAATGGAATGGACTTGTGCAAGAGATTTAGGACTTTAAGTCACCTTTAAAATTGCTGAACATCCCTACCACACACTAAAAAGCAGCTGGAATTTCATGTATAAATAATGAATCATGCATGCTCCTAGACTGACAGTTTGATTTCTGGGAGAAAGATAGGTACATATGCAATGCTATGCCTAAAAGACAGGAAAAAACAAGGATGTGCCATGCAGCTGGATCCTCACAGCTCACACTCCACTCAGAGATGAGGCTTCACCTGTATTCTGGGACTCAGCTTCAGCACCTCTGACCTCAAACAGGTGATTGCTTATCTGCTGTACAAAAGCAGCTCTGTTGTAAAGGTCAGGGAGTTGGCACCAGTGGAGTCAGCAGCCTTGTGCAGGGTAACCAGATTCACAGTGGCAGCTATTTCCGCCAGATCTGTGTCCCAGAGGGACAGGGCTGTCACACTGACTGGGTCCAGCCTTTCTCCACAGGCTGCTTGGTGAGGCTGGCCCTGCCTCTGGATTCAGGAGGGCTTTTCTAGGGCTTCACTACTCAAGTCCTCACACCCTGGTTATAAACTGAACACTACACACTTTATTCATTTCTAGTGTGGTGTGTGGGACTGTACTGCCTAATTTCATTAAGCTTACAGAAATCTGTAGAAAGTTCAGACCCTGTCAGTTTATTTCCATTTAGAGCAAAAGTTCCTTTATAATTTTTTTCCAGCCTCTTTGGATTTATATATAAAACTTTTTCAGTGTAATGGCCTCACATTAAAACACAACCCAACTAACATAAACAAAATGACACAGAATAATGATATACATGTATCTGCTGTGAGCCACAGACACCAACAATAATCATGAAAGCTGACAATTTTAAACTTAAAAGGCAGACAAACTAGGAGACAGCTTGGATAGGCTGAATGAGCAAGGAATGCTTTGAAACCTTACCTGCAAGCTTGTTAAAGCTATGCTGCTGAGCCTGAAACTAATGAAATGGATGCCTGGAATTGGCGGAATCTTATTCCTCCCCTTTCCATAAAATGCAATATATATTTTGTGTACACTTTTAAGTTGTATTTCTATTAAAAGATATGAAGATGAATCATTAAATGGATTTGATTAAGGGATTTCTACTGTAGGATCTAAGAATTTAGCCATTTTGTAGCCAGTAGTATTAATATGGGAGTTTTTTAATCCCAGGTCCAGCCTAGAGCTCAGCAGTAATACTAGGGAAGTTTTTTTCCCTTTTCTGCCAGTACTTTTTGATCCCAAATGTCTGCAGAATTTATTAATGCGATACTGAAAGGGCAGAAGTGGTAGAGGGAAGGGGAAAGTTAGGACTACGCAGTAGCAACTTAAACAGCACAGTACATGCCTAATCTTTTAATATTTATGAAAGAGTTGGTTAAATGTATAGCAAAAGTTCAAATCAATTTACTACTTCCCTATGTGAGCAGCTTGGACAGCTTCTTGTCTGGCTGACAGATATTTACAGAAGTATAGATACAGTTCTTTAAGGAAGGTTCTGCCTGTGGCAAGAAATATGTCATACAAGAGTTAAGGGAGCCTACCTTAACTGACTAAAACAGTCCCAGTGCAGCTTGGGTGCAAGCCAGGACACAAATGAAACCATTATAATGGCACTGATGGATAACCTCGTTCTGGTAATGAGGAGAGAACATGTCTAGTCTCTTCATCCTGCACCTCTTTAGCATTTGACACAACTGTCCGTGAGATATAGCTGTTCCACCAGGAAGAGGTGACAGACAGCCAGAGTGATGTGTTAAGATGGTTTCAGTCTTTTTCAACAAGAACAGCACTTCCAATGTTTGTTCCCTTTCCCCAGCTCAGTTTTGTGACATTCCACAAGAATCAGTTTCCCTCTGGTCTCTTACAGAATTTGTGTGTTTGCATTTACAAGGTAGGAAAGTTGCATTTAAATGCCAGCAAATGTCCATGTGTGACACACAGAGCAGAAGCTGGTTTTCACTGCCTGCAGCTGTACCACTCCTGTAGTGAGCCTGTGTTCAGTGGGGTGAATTGAATTCAGGGATGAAAAACAGCTGCTTGAAGGTGACAACAACAAGAGTTGACACTGGCAGCCAGCGGACACAGCTTTTGGAAATGTTTTAGGACTAGTGCAATCTGAAGACTGATCAAATTCAGTCACTCTTTTACAGCTATTTTGATATTACTCTGCAAATCTAACTTGTCCTAATTCTCAAGGAATTCTCTCTGTGTCTCCAAAATGCCACAGTTATCCACTCTTTGCTGAGGCTGCTTTACTGCCCGAGTGCAATCCTGTGCGCCTGACTATGATGCCTACACCTCTTAGGAAGCTAAAGGCATTAATGTATAGTGCAGCATGTATCTCCAGCAATTCAGGAGTCAGCTTGTGTTCTGTAGCTTTCCCCAGAGCAGAAGTACAGGCTGAATCACATGCTGTGATCCTACAGACATTTGCACCGAGTTTGTGGGATATTCCAAACATCTTTGATTATTTGGTCCTCAAAATCCTCATCTTTGAGTTGTTTCATGAACTGGGACATGTTATCTGAGGGTACCCACCTATTAATATCACCAAGAATTCCACAAGCATTTGTCTCCAAGGGCAAAAACCTTTTCAGTGGAAAGTTTCCTTTATGTTCAGGAACTGAGAATTCCCACAAGCCTCCCCAAGTACACGGTGTGCACATTTTAAGCTCATGTTCAAGTAAACATGTACTGAAATATATATGTTTACAATATATTTAAAAACTAGTCCTGTTTAGAACAAGATTTCCACTGCACTAAAAGGAGAGAGGGAGAGATGTACCACTGAAAGTGCTTTGGTCTTAAAGCTGATTATACTGGAATAACAAACTTTATGGGATACTTTCTCCCATCTTTCAGTGAATCTAAAGGATGCATATCTTATTGCCAGTTTTGAATCAGTGCAACATGCAGAACACTTCAGCTCTTGTGATCTCTTTCAATGTATTAAGTAGCATGTTTAAAATGAGTGAGTGTGTGTCTGCGGTTGTTCCCCACTTAAAGGAACCTCTTTTTCCACCGGTCAAGAGCATTTTTATTTCCAGTCAAGTGTGGGAAAACAATTGCAATTCTGATGTTTTAAGAGATAAAAAGGCAAATTTTCAAGTTCCCAGTTCCAAATTTTAATTCCCAATCTTGCTGGAATTAAAATAAAAAACATTATCTATGTTCATTTTTGGTCTGAATTACAGAACAGCCCAAGCCAATGTGCAATGTTGTTCCATCTCTTGCAGTTTCTATATTCTGTTGTGATCTCCTGCTCATTTATCAATGGAACTGGTAAATCATTATTGGAAACAGTTTACTAGTGCAATTTTGTGTTTAAAAATAATTGCAAGTTGTATACAATCAGATTTCTCTGACTTTTTTCATTAATTGCTACAGCTTGTGCATCTGTTTCTACAATAGATTTTAATAAATAGGTCCATAAGCCGCATTTCCTGCAACTACTTACAGTACAATCCTACATATCACCACTTCTGACAGATCACAGACTATGAAGTTATATTTCTGCCTCATGGGGCTGAGTTATTACTAACCACCAAGCTCCACAGAGATGAGTCTGTTTATCATAATGTGACTAAAAAGAGCAAGTAGTAAGGGTGGAGAAGAGTGCTGAGGAGGGAGAGGTGTAACTGGAAAGCAAGCTTCATTTGTAGATGACAGAGCGCTGCTTTTCTACAAAGTTGAATGACTTGGAGGAGATTTTACACATCTCCTCCACTGTTTTTCCTCCACTGTTCAAGTTTTGACTCCACTGTTCAAGTTTTTAAACATTAAGAACATTGATCTAAAGAGAAATAAAGAAGAAAAAAAGAAAATAATACAGAAGAGCATGAAAGCTACAGCTGAAAAAAAAACCCCATGAAAATAGAGAATTCTGTTGATTAACTACCAATGAATTCAGATTCTATGATGGTCATTTCACCTCATTTACTCTCCTGTGTTCTGAAAGAGAACTGACTTCAGGCAGCTGATCATCAAGAAGGATGTGCATGTAGGCAAGGCTGGAAGAACTGATTGTATTGCTCACACCATTTCTGCTGAGGGAAAATGGGGCACCAAAGTCATACCTGCCTTCAGCACTAGTCAGCATTTCAGAAGCTAATTCTCATTCAGATGTAATACACAAACTTTTTTACTTCCATTTAACTGACCAAATTTCCAACATCTACAACAAGTGTCTATTTTGTGACATCAGGTCTGCAACACAAGTTTTCAGAGTATTTCAAAATACTTTCAAAATCTGATGCTGCACCTTGAAATTCCTATTAGGAAAGGACCAAAGGAACACATTGTATGCAATATGGGAGGAAATGGCATTCAGTTTGCTGCTCCTGTAGACACAGGACTGAGCACTTGGCTTAGGGAAAGCAAATGTGCAGACAGTACAGATGCTGCAAAGGGAAGTTCATCCTCACACTGGTCAAAATGGTGGCAGGCCCTTTCCTCCTACTCTAAATCTTTCTATGGTAGCAACCATTAGTCCAGGAATTTCAAGCCAGCCATAGGACATCAGTATGCCTTGGGTTCTTTCTTCTGCAAACTCTACCTTGTTTTCAGTCTAAGGGGCTGTTTGGCTTTCTCCATCTAAGGGAATGAAAATATCCTTTGTTTGTGGGGCTATTAGTCTCTATCTGAATGGTCCGAAGAGAATTACCATATTCAAATTAGTGCAAAACTCAGTGCTCTAAGGTTTTTATTTATTTATTGCAACAAACACGTTTGTGAATAGTCTCTATTTCTTGGACAAAAGAAAAGTTCTCTATTATTTATATGCCCTTTTACTGGCAAGATTCAACTTTTTCCTTTTGTCCTTCCTATTTACTAGTGCAAAAACTAAAACAACCTGCTCCCAGCTGTTGGAAGCCCCACACTGTCCCCTTCCCTCTGCCAGGAGCAAACAGCTGTTACTGTGCACAACACAGGCACTGCAAGATCAAATCCAGGCAATCTTGGTCACTGCTTTTCCAGGGAGAAGTTTTGAACTGTAGTTAGAAAAACTCACAGCTGAGCAGGATCCTCATGTGCAATTCTACTTCTGTTCTTTGTTCATCCATAGTGCTGGTTAACAGAAGAGGCATTACGTGTTTTCTTGTGGTTATGCACTTGTAGTATAATCTACTTTTAGCTGAATTCATTGTTTGAAAGAGGGAAATGCAAATCCTAAATTGGTCCCACACTCTTCAGCATACTATTGCTAAGTTGTGGTTGAAAGCAATTTCTTCTGCAAGTTTACAAACCTGACTTTGCTGTAACAGCACTGCCTTACATTTTCAGCATAGCTCTCCATATGCAATGTTAAATGTATGCTTGAACAGAGTCCCAAAACAACTTCCAGTGAATACAGACAGTGAGAATGTTTTCCAAAGCAACATCCTAAGCAAAAAGCTGCAAAGTTACGATTGTGTTAGTCAGGGCAGACCACCCAGCTTTTATGAGATCCCTTGAGGACTACCACAGCCCATAGCAGTCACCTGAGCGGGAGCTGCAGGCGCGTCACCAGCAGCATGTGCTCCTGCCTGGCTGCCTGCAGGACCACACTGCTCAGCAAGCAGGGCCTCCCCCTGCTCCCCAGGGGTGATGGGGGCATATCCAGGGCCGTGCAGACCTGCAGTCTAGGTAGAGAGATAAGTTAACCCAGTGACAGATGTGTAGGGACACCTGACAGCAGCACCCCTAATCTTGTGTCCTCAGTGCTACCCTTATGCACCCCGGTGAGCCCTTCTGCCTGCAGGGCAGTGCTGCCCACTGGCAGTGCCTGTGCAGAGATCACACTTGTAAAATCTGCACTAATCATTTTAAATAGCTCTCCTCCTTGGTGAAAAAAGGGCTGTTAAATGCAGATCCATCTACACCCCGGGATGGCTGCAAATAGCTACAACTTTTCTACTAACAGGTATGAATACTGACGTTGGAAGTGCTCCAGTTTGCAGGCACTGTGAAACAAAGCAGTTCAGTTTAAAAGCAGAGTTCAAAGGCAGAAAAGATTTTTGCAGCTGTTGTTCTGCCCTGGAATTTGTTGTGCATATCTCCTTTTTGGGAACATTTCTTTGTTTCATGGTGCTTTCAAATATATACTGTTATCACAACCTTCTTGCCAAGTACTACTCCAAGCTGGTTATTCACTGCTGCCCTTTTCCCAAGTCAATGCATGCATTCTAAAACATTCCCATGCATTTCTAAAACATTTCTCACATTGATGGGGAGCAACATGTTCAGTGTCAGGCCAACCTGTGAGGTAATCAGCTGACCTTCATTTCCTCTGTGTGAAGCAATGAAACAGTCTCATAAGAGAACTGAAAGACAGTCCCTGTGTGGTTACAGTTTTTTGATACCAAGAACTTTTTTTAACACCTCTGGTTTAACAAATTTACTCATAACAGATACTTTAACTGGCACAAGCTGCAAGATGTCATAGAGAGAAATTAATTGGGAGGCAATCCCAATTTAGAGACTCAATTTTTTAAATAAAAAGTTTAGGTACGTTCTTTTGTATTTCCCTACCTACCCCTACTTACAGGAAATAGCTACATGTTTTAAGCTTTATAAGTTTTATATAAAATATCACTGTGTTGAATAATTTGATAAAGCCTGAGGAAAACAGCAAAAGGACAGGATAGGCACAGTAAAAAATGAGCTCCAGTTCACATGCTTCTACCCTGATATTCTGAACCAGCTACTAGATCATAAACCTAAATTGAATAACACTGTGTGATCAGTGATGGCAAATTAAATAAATTCTGGAAGATGTTTTTAAACTTTTTTCAGAAGTATTAATATGTTTAAGTTTACTTATATCACATGATACAACACAATGAATTTTTTGCCATTTCACAAGTCAAACAAAAGGCAGAGAATTAAAACTACACACGTAGACATCACAACTACTATTTTAACTTCAAAACACTGTGCTCGGTCTCATGACCCTCCTTCTAGAGAAGATGACTATTTTCATATATAATATTTTAAGAATATTGCCCACTGAAAAAAAGTAGTGAAAGAGCAGGAAACAATGTTGACTGTTGGAGAAGCTGCTGAGATAGCACAGATATGAATTTCTGACTTCTGGGCACATCTATGTCTGTGCAAGTTTATTTGGTGTTAACACTACACTTCCTTGCTACACTGCAAATTACAGTGAATGAAGAACTCCACGCTGTTTTCTTGTGTATTTCTCCTTCATAGCACACTGGTATGTTTCTATTTTAGCTCTCTGTGTCTGTTCACTACAGATTATGTTTATAGTCTTAAAATTGTCTGTCCACACACTCTGAAGAGTTCTCTTTACCCATTCTTAACATATTTCTAAGCAAAAATATATCTGCTCCACTGTTTTGTACCTGGTGAGGAATAAAGGACAGGCAAGGTAAGGGATTTTTAAATACTTCTTTAGCTGATGTTAAAGACATGACTTTAGACCATGCTGTTTAAACTCAAGTCCTAAGAGATGATTTAGGAATAAAACACTTATCCACAGACAATTTAGAGAAATTCCTTTTATACTGCTTATTCAGATAACAAGAAGAATGAGAAGGCCTTTCCTGTTTATATCTCAATTTCATGTGCAGAACTACATCCTTAAATAGAAGTGGGGGGTGCACAGTCTCTAAAATTATTTCTTGCACATATTTCCCTGATTGGATCCTGGCAGCACAGAACATGCTGCCCACAGCCCAGTCCAACAGCTGTAGCATCTTGTTGTACAACGTAAGCAACCCCCACAACCATCAGAATGGATTAACAGTGACATGCTTGACATGTATTTCTTCCTTTTATTTTCAAGGAGGGATTGGAATGCCTTAGAACACAATTCCTCCTCCAAGCTGGCTTGGCTACTCCAGCATTTAGAAGAGGTCACCTGAGGCACTATCCTACTGTTCCAGTCCTCTCTGACAATTTCCATTAGCTCTCAGTATTTAGTATGGATCTTTACAGATGAGCCCTCTAACAATACTATATCAAAGTGAACTGTAACATTCACTTAATGAATTATAACCATTACAAGGAAAATTACCTATATTTGCTGAGTGAATTTTATGCCTCATGCTAAATATACATAACACATACTCTTTTGTTTCTGTTTACCCATAGAAGTTAAATGCCTAATGAATATTCTTCTCTTTCTGTATCCTTTTCTTGTTGCTGCTGTTATTAACCCCACATTTAGAGTAATTATGTATTATGAGGAAATTGTTTCAGTTTCTCAAAACTGATTCAAACCCCCTTGCCTTTTCCAATACCTCACATATTGGAAGCTATTTGGTAGCTTCTCTTCCTGAAGACCTACTGAGTATACCCCAGAACTTTCACACAGATGATTTGTTACTGTGAAGAGTTAGCAAAATGCAAAGCACAGGCTGGTACTGGTCTCTGCCCCAAAGGTGCATTTCCATACCAGCAGATAAACTGTATAATTTTAGAGTGCTCTGTAATGGGGGCAAGTGGGAAATAGCCCAGAGCATGTTTTTAATGGCCCACAAAATTAGTTTAACTTTTCACTAAAACACAGCAACTTCTTTAGTGAGGTATGTTTTAACAGTCTCATTAGAGGACAATTTAAAATAGAAAAATAAGATTGCTTGAAATCAAGCCTTCCAAGACCTGCATTGCAGCTGGAACAAAAACCCCAGGGTTAATCACCTCTGTACACCACTCCGAGTATAGAGAGTTCTAAGTGAGGTCAGTGCTTGTGTTCAGATAGTGGGTAATATGATACTTACAAAACCAGTGGATGTGTTTTCAATAAAGTGGAATATTCTTGGTTACATCATGCTATCCTGAGCCATCTACTTTAACTCAAGAGCAGGGGCAAGAGGAACCAGTGCTGTTTGTGAGGAGTCTGCTGTCTCACTGAGCAAACTGTCTAAAGGGCTCTACCTCTTCCATCAGCTACTGTTGATGTATTTGTCACCAGTGGAAATGTCTACTGTCCCTCAGCATATTTCAGGGCTTACTAGGATGTCCAAGGAAGACCAGGATTCCCCTCCTTCATATTACTGCCTGGTACCTTTTGGAGAGCTCAAGCTGTCCCCTAGGGCTGGCAAGAACCTTTTATTTCTAAGTGTTGTGCAGGAGATAAAAGTATCTGATATTAGAATTGCTGCATCGATGTGTAAAGTAAGTGTGAAGATAAATCCATTTTTTAGGTTTGATTTTGTCTAAGAGAGAACAGAGCTAACAGAGTAGACTGTACGATTGCCAAACATGGCACTGCCCCAGAAGAAAGGCCATTCTTTGCTAGTCCCTGCCCTAAAAACTAAACCTGAACTTGCCCCACAACCCCAGCTGAAGACGTGGCCAACACAAGACAGCCCTTTCTCCAGTTCTGCCAGTCCTGAAGACAAACAGCAGCTCCTGTAGAGTTCAAAGTTTTACAGAAGACCATTTTCTGTCCCCTCGAAGGGCTTTTCCTGGGGCCCTGTGCCTGTCTCCTGCTCCATGAATGCTGTCTTTGTACCCACCAAGTTGACAAATGCCAGCACTGCAGAATAAGGATGACATTTCTGCTGTGGTATTAGGCCTGAGAAAGGGGATTATTCCGGGCGCTTCAGGCCAGGATGCAGCGCACGAGGGAGGCTGCGCGACGCCCTTGACAAGGAGGCCCTTGAAGGCCGCGGCCAAGACCAAACACAAGACCTGTGTGTGGGGAGACGTGCACGCACAGCCGGGGCAGTGTCCCCAGCCAAGTCCCCGGGCTGGTGGCACACCTGTGTCAGCTTCCTCCCGAGCCCTCCTCATTATGCCCGAGCGCACAAAGAGCCAGCTGCACCGGGCTGGGAGCCCGCCGTGCCGGCCCGGCCGGGGCCGCCGGAAGCCAGGAGCAGACACCTCTTTTGTTGCCTTTTCAAAATCGAGGGGTTGTTTTGAGCCTGAGGAGGATAATGAGCCTCTCACCAGGCACACACTGAACTGCACATCCCCCCAAAATGCAGAGCGGATAAAATTAACTGGTCCTTGGAAACACTGAAAAAAATAAATCAAGGGGCTAGAAGACTTTTGCTGTTGTGCCAATATCCTCACAAGAGTCTGAATCCATGGCTTACCAGAACAGCACAACCTTAAACAATACTCCTTGATTTGGAAAAATAACACTCAGAGACCTTATTATACATCAGGTGTTTCTGATTGGTTTGTGTTTGTGTTCTATTTTATCATTCCACATTGATTTTCTTTTATCTTAAATCAGTAACACTGCTGAAATAATGCCATATAACAATGAGGAGTATCTTAATATGAAGAACAAAATCAAGGACTCCTGGTAAGGTTTTCTCAATGGTTTAAAAATTTTTCCCCTCCAAGATCAAGGCAAATTCACTTGTACTACGTCCCTGGAAGCAGAGCGGGCATGAATCTATCCTTAGACTGGCATCTGTCAATGGAAAGAGTATCAGGACAAAACAGGAAAGGGGAAACAGTAGCAAAAGGGATAAAGAACTGCACTTCTCCCTTCTCCAAATCTTCATCCAACCTTTCCAATAATCTTCTGCAGCAAACACCATGACAAGCATTGTACACCAGATGCTTCTTGCACAATACCTTTTTAAAATGAATAGCTTCTTAGCCTTGAGCAAACAACGAGACAGCATCTAGTAAAGCTATTTTGCTGCTGGCTGTTCACTGTGTCAAGAACACAGTGCCTTAGACTTAAGAAACACGATGGCCTTGGTCACAAATGTGTTCCCATGACAAGAACTGAACACATCACAAAGCCTTGCCATGCCTTCTGTGCCCTAAAGTCCTTTGGTGGATCCTCTGATCCCATGAGATTTCAATTAGAACATGTATTCTTCCTTTCTGTTGTTTAATAATGAGCTTTTCACTTCACTGGCCTGTGGATATTGAAACTATCTGTTGCAAAAGTACAAAAATGGGATCAGATATTTTGGACAGGGTGATGAATTTCTAAAGTAGAGCTAAAAACGGTTCCTAGTCATGTAGAGTAGCTGAACAGCTGTCCTTCCCATGTGCTTTCTGCTCCAGTATGTTACTCACTAGTAAAAGAGATACCTAACTTGTTAGTGGGGTCTGGTGTTAGCTTGTCTTTTCTTGGAAAAAAAAATTCTTCCTTTGGGTAGAAAGATTTACTCTGTAAGGCGTGTTCATATGCCAATCCATGTTGAAGAATATGGAATTACCAACATCATATGCTCCAAGCTGTCGAGTGTGAGATTATGGTGAAATGTGTCCTATGGTGACAACTACTGCTGTGTACACAGGCAAGAAAGTGTTGACTTTCAGGAAGTGAGACTTTAGGTATCCATGATAAGGAAATGCTGTGTGTGTCTTTGACAATAAATTCTTAAATATAGGAAATGCCATCAGTGCCACTGGACCAACACATTGTAAAGATTGCAAATGGTTGATTAATTTTGCTTTTTAAAGAAGGACCAAGCAAAATGGTAATAAAAAAATTAGGAATAGAAATGTCATCTACTTGCATGAAAGGAAATGATGATTACAGCTCATTTGTTTAGACAGTTCCCCTTTTGGTTCAGTTTTCTCATTATATTCTGGTCAAAACAGTTTCCATCCAAAATTTTTAACAGAAATTACTATCTTATAGAGAATGGGCCTACACCATAGGTGTTCAAAAGACTTACAGTACAGTCAGGCAGCCTGATGAGTCAGATATGGGTTTCCTATTTCAATACAGAAAAGAATTTATTTCTCTCAAAAACTTAAACAACATCCATGGCCTGAGTCAACCTATGACCTTTTTGTTTCCCAGGAAGTTTCAGATAAATGTCCTCCTGGCTTATTTTACGACTGAATAGAATAACAAAATAATTAGTTACGAAAAGACAAAGAGTCAGTTAACTAACAGGAGGCAGAATCTGAACAGTTGAAAAGGCTATAAATTTTATTCCTTTTTTGTTGTGCAAGAGTCACCTCCTAGATGCCACTTTTCTCTGTTCATACTAGCAAGAGCTCTGATGTGAGAAGTGCTCTTCACCCAGCACTGCCTATGTTGTCCTCTTACCCTTCACATACCTATTAGTATTCTCACTCTGTACTTACTGGTTGCACTCCATCCTTCCTCAGTTCAAGGTACTACATATTTCTGCATGTAGTTAAGAAAGACATTGCAGAGGGAACTGGTTTGCTTCATCTTGTTTTCATGAGAAGTTCCATTAAATGCTCAAAGTTCACTGCAAACATGAACTATGAATGTTACAGAATGGTTGATGAAGTCTGGCAGCTGCTGATGCTGTTCTTGGGGAATGACAAGTGATTCTTTAGATGATTCAAGTTAGCTTTGCACAGAGTGGAAAAAAAAATTAGTCAAGGAGCCCAGTGGAAAATTCAAATACAACTGCAGGAACAGAAGGCACTGAGAAGGGAATGATGGAAGAGATTAGAGGTGCAGACTCCTACTGTATTATCACAAACTGCACAGCAAAGGATGGTTGCCTTTGGGTCATCTAAAAGTATGGTGTATATGCCTATAAGCTTCCACTGCAATCTCATGGCTGTGTTTAGAACACTGAGACTTTCTGATGCATTTCAGTGAAGATGTTAAAAGCTTGCTCTTTCCTCAAGCACAGAGCAAGCCTACCATAGAAAAAATTACCTGGGATTTCCTCCCAGGCACCTCTACGTGCACAGGTGGGCAGAGCAAGCAAGGAGCACTCAAGCAGTGTCATGCACATAAACCAAGCCAGGTAGCTGGGATTTGATGGCTCTTGAGGTAGGTGAACACATGAATGCTCTGGGCAGAAAGGACGGGTTTTAAGGCTTTCTTCCATGCAATATGCTCATGTGTGGCCCGGCACAATGTTTTGAGAGGAAAGAATACTGGGACAAGAAAAAAGTCCCCTTCACATTTATGCAGTTTACATATAAGCATCTGAAGTCATGTTTCATTTTTGGGCTATGCATAGCATGTCTTTTTCCAGGCTCAAAAAGTGCTGTAATTCAAAGCAGGCTGACTCAATTGGTGTTTTTGTATGTCATCTCATAGACAGCATGGCAGGGGGGAAGGTGGAGGGAAGGAGGCTGAGGTGGAGAAAAGGAGGGTGGTTGCTCATCTGGTCTTTATTTCCTTTCCCTGTTTCTTAATAGTTCAAGCAAAGGGCCCATTCCAGCCAGAAGCAATGACACTCTTGCTGTGGTATTTCATCTTGGAGGAGGAAAGGCCACAGCTTGCCCTGTGTGCTGGTGTCCAGGGAGCCTCTACCACTGTGCTGCTGTGGGGTGAGGGAGGTTACAGGGGCAGGTAGTCCTTACACTGCAATTGGTACAGGGGGAAGCTTTCTAAGAGGGACCAAGCTTCATTTTTTGCATAACAAATTTCCTAGCTGGAAATCCTTAAGTAATTGTGTAGGTACTTGCCTTACCTTCTGTTGTTTTCTTTTAATGATGCATCAATGGAGATGCCACAAGCTAATAATTGAAAATGACAGTTCTGACTGCTTTAACCAGTGAAGTTGTGGAGAAAAAAAAACTGAACAAAAACATCCATAAGCAGAGACTTTATAAAAAGTGGCTCAAAGGGGTGAGGCCACAGTCACCAGTGACAGGCTATACCAGTCCTTGTTCCAAACACCTGCCTGAGAATTGTATAACAAGATTCATGCTCACTTTTGTAGTAACAAACATTGATTAAATTCTATGAATGTGAGGTACACTAGCCCATACTCCAGATGAAAATTCAGACATGGGGAGATCAAGTAACTTGTCCACAAACCAACAGAAGGAGCCTGTAAGTCAAGCCAGGAATGAAACCCTGGGCTTGCAGAGGCCCAGTCCTGTGCCTTAACCACAAGATCACATTACTTTCATGATCCTGCACTCTCCTGCTGGAATTTTCTTACTGTAGTTATACCTATTCTCATGCAGTATGTGGGATATGCCATGAACCAGGTCTTGAATCCTTAAGGATTTAGCGGGTAGTTGAAAGAGATCCTGTCCCTTTCAGAACAGAAGGAAGGAAGAAGGCTGAGTTCTCCTAGAAACATCCTTTCCCCTGAAACTTGCCCTTATCATCTTTACAATATTTCCTTTACTGTCCAAGAATTGTTTGAAGAGATAAAACCTTTACATGAGCAAAATAATTTCTAATTCAGGCTAAAAGAAATCCAGCATTATAATAGTTCATACATATATTAATGGAACACAAAAAAAGTGTGTTGGTCCAGAGGGTGAAACAAGCAACATAAAAAATCAGAGCAAAACAAGCCATTTCCTGAGTGGCAAACTGGTGAAGTTGCAATTTGTATTGCATTGAATTAAAATATTCTCTGCTTTGCCACCTCCTTCTCCTCCCCACCTCCCAGTGCAATGCTTTTCCCTGCATGCCTTTTGCCCAGCCTGTAGAGTACAAAGCTCTCATCCTTTGGTCACTGTCAGAGCTGAGGACAATGACTATGCAGGAAATTGCATACAAACTAGATACAGTTCTTAAATTTTCATTAATTAAGGATATTAAAGGATCTGTTGTATGAGTTTAAACTTGTGGGCGACAAACTGTGAGTATGGGCAAAACAATATTTTGGGATGACACAGTTTCATTTAAAAACTAAGCAAGAATTTAATGTTATTTTTAAATGTATGAACATCAAAGATACTAATTGGAATAAAATTCTTATTTATTGTAATATCCTTTTTAATGTCATCCAAGTCCTAAAACAACGATACCTCAAATGAAAAAGTACCTTACCATAAAGTCATCTCCCCTGACATCCTAGGATATCAACACATGGTGTTTCTAAAGACCAAGTGAAAGTAGCAGATTCCCAAGTTGACATTTCTTCTTAAGATCACTTATATATTAAAGTCCCTCCCCAAGTATTTCACCAGATACTTTGTGTGCAGGAAAACCACAATGAATCTAGATTTACAAAAGGATAAAGGCACCAAAAGCTTGTCATATAGCAGCATTTTACAGTGCCACTCAAGCAGCAGAGAAACCTGTCTCTCCTCAGCATCTACAGACCTCTTTAATACAGGCATTTTCTGTACTTCCCTCTGTAAATTGACACCAAAGCTATATCAAGCTGCACCCAGTATAAGATTAAGCTACAGTAGTTCATGAAGAGCAAGTACTAAGTGTTTTGCAAATTGCCATGTCTGCAATTAAATGTCCAATGTAGCTTTAAACAGTTCAAATAGTAACTACAACACTATTATTTTGCATATAGCTGGAGGAGAGAAAAGCCTCAGATTCTCAGCTGTAACGCACCAAAAAACAACAAAAGCTCTATGGTCACCCCAAAAATTGGAGAATTCTCTGATCCCAATACTTTTGAAAATATGCTTTGATAATATGCTGGGTACACCAAATAGTAGTGTACCCAGTCTAGCCTGGACATATCATATATGTCCACGTCTAGACCCTAGTCTTCTCATGCAGCTTCTTATTAATAATGAAAGAAATACCATCATAGAATCAACTGGAGATCTGTAGGTTTATCTCATCATCGTAATTTAATCCACATCTTCTCTTCAGGTAGAAATTTTGCATAAACACATCTCAGAACAGCAATGAAGCAGAAAGCAGCATCCCAGTTGTTGAAACTGGCTCCAAAAGCACCTGCTACTCAGATTTGGAATAGAATTGCCTTCAATGACATCTGTCTGCCTTCCCATCTGCTCTGAAAAGTCTCATGACCTATGGGGAGTCAAGGAGTCTATCAGAACTATTCCACTGCTTTGTAAGGAACAGATCATAATCCTCAGACCTGTCAGTTTCTCACTAGATCAGTGCCCCAGCTGTGCCACATTAGCCCTAGGAGGATTGTGAAATCCACATGAAGGCATCTGAGGTGAACCAATTAAACAAGTCCAAAAATATGAGTCTTGACCTCAGCTTGGAAGAGGTAATGCTTGATTCTAGCAAGGGTTTGACCCTCCCTTTTCCAAAACCCTGATTCCAACTACTAAATAAATATGAACATATTAAATATAGTGTGCCACGGGAGGGGGAGGGAGAGGAGGAGAGTATTGCCATTGTATGTTCTCAAGCAACGGATGAAGAGGGACAAAAGAGTCCAAACATCAGGAAACTATTAAAATGAATACATTCCTAGTTTCTTCATAATTAATTCAGCATGTCCAATTTTGTATCAGAGAAGGGAAAGGAAAGATTTTGACCACTTCCTTTTATCTCAAGCTGTTTGGAAGAATATGATCTTGTAATGCTGAAAAGAAGTGCCTCACTGCATCCCAGCAGGCGAATCTAACTTTAACTCTTCCACATGCCTAATTTGATATGCAAATCCCTATTTTTTCTATTACATGCAATTCTTAAATTACACAGCAGAGACCCAGGTTTGCATAAGCACACTCAATCCCCACTTTCTAGCCCCAGCCCCTCTTTTACTTTGTACTGCATTAAACAATACTGTGGAAACAGTTTTCACTCTGCAATTTCCTAAGTGAATTGTTTTCAGTTTGCTTGTTTTGTTGCACAGGTTAACATTTAGTTCATATTTTAATGGTTACCTTCATAAGGACCCATTCTTGAAACTCTAGGTTCTGGGTTAGGCAGAGTTATGCAATACTTTCAAAAGAAGATTCATTAGGCAGCTATTTATATGCTCAAGTAATTTCATTGTTTTCAAGGTCCTGCAGGAACAAGCATATTAAAGCTGTGATTGGCCACAAGCATAGACAGCCCATGTGGGAGCTCTTTCATGGTCATTCAACAAGGAAAGAGTAGCATGTGCAGGTAAAATAAATCCTTGAAGTACAGTGAACTAAGATAATTATTTGCAGCTTTCCTTAACAGAAGATTTCAGTAGGGTTGGCGGAGTTCTGTGGCTCTGAAAATCTACCAAACACATTTAATGTTTAGTCACTGCTTGTTGCCCTGTATATAGCACGAGATACTAAATATATAAGCATACCTAGAAAATTCATGTGAACAGAAGTATATGTGAGATTAATTAGAACTGTGAATGCAAGGGGAGTTTGCCTTTCTGTTAAGGCTCCACTATAGGGAGAATAGGTTTCTGTGCAATGCAGTATGCACTCAAATATTCTTCTATGACAAGGATTGGCTGAAAAAAAATTGAGTGTTTTTTTCATAATAGCACTTATCAAAATGAGATGAAGGTCAAGGTTCCTCTATGCTACACAAGCTACATTACCATAGGTAGCCCAAAGTAATTTATACAATGCTACAAGAAGGGCAGAAGTGGCAGGAAACAGCAACAGGACATTGGTGCTTCTCAAATGAAGAGCTGAGGTACAATCTGACCATGAACAGAGAGAAAATCTCTATAGTCTAACACTAGTCCCATCACCATGTTACCATTCTACCAAATACTTTTGTCTTCTACTGTTTGCTTGCATCAATATGTCCTTTTTCATCTGGACAGAGGCCTGTGAAAGCAGCGTACTATTCATGAACAGATTTGTTTACTCAGACTGGATGGTACTGAGCATTTACAGGTTTCCTGTCTCTATGCTAGCTGTGGAATGATGAGTAGGACTGGCAAAGAAAACTCATACTACCAACTTTTCAGACCATTCAGTGTTGGGTAATTGACACATCAGATTCCCTTTTATGTGCCATTTCAGCATAAGTGTGCAAGTGTGTCCTCATTTTCTACACAGTATACACAGAGCTGAGAAAGGTGAGAACACTTCTGTGAATTTCCCAACACTCTGCAGCTTGCTGCAGCATCAGGACTAGAATGCCACAACACCCACTACACCGAATCAGTCCTTATATTTCCTTTTTCATTTTCTAATTGAACTTTTTGGGGCTGTGTTATCATATCTTCATTAAAACTCTGCACGTACAGTAGCACACAATAAGAGCACTAGGGCATCTTAGTGCTCTCTCCCAGTTGTGCTAACTTTCAGAGAATGTTGGAGGGTTCACATTTCAAAATACAGCTTTGACCCTCCCACTCCCACAAACCACTGGGAGCCAGCCAGTGCATCAAGCTGTTGTTTGCTGTTACTGTTTTCATTTGATTTTTTTTTCATTTTACAAGCAGACCCTCAGAGTTCTGCTATGAAGGGGATCCACATAACAATGTTAGGCTGATCTTTTCCTGTGCTGAAGAGAGCCCTTTCAGCTGCGTAAAACAAAACTGGGGGGAGATGAGGGGAAGAAAAGCTTTGAGGAAAAGCAGCCTCATGTTGTCTATAATGGATCTAGTTTTTAGCAGGGCGTGTTGGGGGAGGGGAACATGTTTTGGTTTTGCTGACTCTGCAAACTGATACTTTGAGGGAATTGTTTAGGGAAAGCAGAGAGTCCTTTATTATGTACGTCATTGCCAAGTGATTTGGCAGGTCCCTCCCTGAGATGCACTCTCTGATAAGTTGACAGAGAGCTGGACTGGCCAGTTACCAACAGAAAAGCTCAACTTAAACACTTTTAAAGTCTTACGATGGCCAATTTGTGGGTTTGGCTCAAGAAAGAAAGATGAAAAATAAAGACAGCTGGGTGTCAGTGAGGGATGGAATACTGAGCTAATTTTTGTTACTGTGCCCCACAGAATTCACTGGTTTTGTACATTGATGTACCCAGCTAAGGCAAACACACACACTCACTAGGTACACCTGCAAATGTGATGTCAGTTGTGTCAGTGCTTGCCAGAAGTCAAAACATCACAAAGGATCCATTCCCTAATACCGAGATCTTGACATTGAGATGCACTTCAAGTAATGGCTAGCTTCTGGTCTTATAGAAAAATCTGTTTGGTTTTGATCCTCCCCAAAGACCCTCCTGTCCAGGATGCAGTAAATCCTTGAAACATCTGAATGAAGACACACCAAGTTTTTGCAGCCAAGGACAGAAACCAGGCCAAAGACTTACCTGGGCTTACAGGCCATGGGACAGTGCATGTTAATATGGTTAAAACAAAACATTGTGCCATTATGAATAGGAGCATAACTTTGCCAGATTAACTCTGGGCATAATAAATACCTATCTGCAGAAAGAGTAAGAAGAGAATGTCCAGTAGAGGAATTGCAGGACCTAAACACCAACCAAATCCTATTATTAACCACCATTCAAATGGAGCTGGAGTGGGGAGAGAATAGGAGGCTAATGGTTTAAACAAGGTAAATTCCACGGTCTGTAAAGTAAGGGTTTTTAGGTTAACACTGAATGATAAAATGTGTCTTCTTGTTCTCTTTTGGCACTTACTTAAGGAAAAACCTCTGGTGAAAATAGTTCTTTCCCTCCAGCTGAATGAGCACTGAGATACCCCAGTTGCAGAGTGACCGGGTGCTCGAGCACCCTGTGGGCAGGGCTGGCTGCTTCTGTGCCAAGGAGCAGGCTGTTTCTTGGAAATGTTTATGCAATTCAGCTGTGCTCCTGCTGGAGCCAGACACTTTAAATTAAAAAAAAACAACACCAAAACTCAACAATAAAAAAACCCAACAACAAATAAACCAAAACACCCAGCCTCAGATCTCTCAGGCCATTAGTGTATCTCACTCAGGTTTCGCCTTCTACCAAATACTGTCAAATACCTGTTTTGTTTGGTTCTGCAGGGTGGAGGGAGTTGGAGGGTTGCCCTCACTGCTGTCAGTGGTTCCTAATGATGTTTCCCACTAGAGAAAATGAGCTTGCTTGTTTGTGAATCCAAATTCCCTGTGGGGTACAGTTTGGGAAGCTAAAGATATGGGAAGGAAAATAATATCTGTTCAGGCAATGCATAAACATCTATAAAGCAGAATAGCAAAACACCTACAGAGAATGTTGTAACTTTGCCAGCAAACTAATTAGAGTCACTGACTGAGGAGGGAGCTGTGACAGTCAAAAAGTTAAAATAAAAATAAATCAAAAGTTTAGTCTAACAATTATAACAGGAAATTACCAACAGAGTCAAGTCTCCTACATTCTTTTCCTGGTTCTGCTTCCGATTTATCAAGAAAGTTGGAGAAGCCAGATTTTAAAAGTAGCTTCTAATTTGGAAAGCCTCCATTTCTGATGCCTAGCTGTACACACAGAGGACTCCACAGGCCAGTATCTTCAGTGCTTCCTGTGCATTTGTGAGGGCAGAGTGTTTCGGGGCATTGGTGTCTCTGAAGTCACCTATGTGACCTGGACAAACCCACAGTCACTGGCCTGCCCAAGTGGCTGTCTCTGAAAGTTTCCCATCTGGGAATTGTGGCTGGCACAACATATTGCTGTGGGAGTTTGATGTTTAAATGTTCTTTATGGCTGGCATAACATATTGCTGTGGGAGTGTTATGTTCAAATAGTCTTTGTAAACATTTACAAGACTTTCAAGACACACTCTGTCTCCAAAGTCAGTACTATTACTTTTGGAAATAATGAACCCTGTGACCTGCATGTTTTCTGAAAGGACTGCTGCTTGGTAGGGGCACTGAGCTGCATTTTCAAGTCTGGCTGCAAGAGGAGTTTAAGTAGAGGGTGACTGGGCTGGTTTGAAAGCAAAACCAGTGAGAGACTCCAAGTCAGAAGTACAATTTAATAAGAGCAAAAGAAAAGCAGTAAAATAAAGTAAAATAAAATAAATTCAATAGTATAAAATACCACTGACAGAGTCAGAATACAACCTGACACCCTGTTAGTTAGGGTGGTGGTAGCAGTCCAGATGAAATGGTCTTGTCGAAGCAGTGGTCTTGTAGAAAGGTCTAGTAGCTCTTGTCCTCTGTGAATCCAGTGGGGGAAAAAGCTGACTCTGCTGTCCCAAACCCAGGATTATATGCAAGTGGGAATGCTTGGCTCCTCCCCCTGGGTGGAGCATCTCACAATGAGCTGATATCATTCTATGAGTCATGTAATGGGTTCTTGATGGCCCATTAAACAGAGACAGCTCCCGGAGGGAGTTATCTATGAGTCATGGGACAAGGCATTGATGGGCCATTAGCAGAAGATAAGGGAAACACTGCCCCGCCTGGTTCCAACACCTCATGAAGATGGTGATAGAATACATACTTTGGGCACATCTTACATTTTTTAACCTAAGACAGTGACTTAATAGGAGAATCAAAAATCATTTTTCTTCTGTTCAATAACACCCTTCAGTTGAAACTGCAAACAAAACAATCTGTGATGCCTCAGGAGGAGGGGGAAGGGCTCTCAAACACAGGAGCCCTCTGGACACAGGGTTTCTATTCAATTCCATGAGAATTTCTAAATGAAGAGAGCATGTGGCTTCTCACACTGAGTTGTGTTATAAACTCCTCAGAAGTAGAAATTAAGTATCCAGAATAAGGATGTCTCCATAAATTGACATTTTCCTGCACTACATTCAGTTGCAATCTCATCCCTATCAAAGGACACCATGGGTCTGAGAGCTACACTCTGTGTAGCACTCAGTTGTGGAAGTCTATACCAGTGCACTTTTTTTTCTTCTGTGCTATACTACTGTAAATATGTGTGTCCTGGTCAGCTCCATCTTTGTTATCAGCCAGAATATTTACAGAGGCTTGTCAGAAGCAAATTATCATAGATATTTGCCTGTTTGTAATGGAGGTTGCTACTGATCTGATCTTCTAAAGAATATTGCTATGCTGAGGAAAATAACCTTAAAATCCAGAGAATGTTGTTTACTGACACTGCAGAAAGAAAAAAAGGCTGGAGAAGGTTTGGTGTCCCCTGCTCTTCCACCCACAGGATGCGGGGGAGAGGCACTCAATGTTCTTTTCCCTCTTGCTCCCACATGCGACCCAGGAGGTAACACAGTGTTCACCATCTCCATCAGCCACTGCAGCCTGAGTCTCAGAGCTCCTGCCAAGCTCAGGTCTTCTGCCAACCACCTGTTTTTGCAACCCATGTTTTCACATAGAAAGCAATTTGGACCTGCACACTGAGAAATCGCACAAGCTCCCAAAACAAAAACAAATGCCTTCCCAGCATGATGGCTCATTTCACTTCTGTAAACTTTATCTGGAAGCCTTAAAAAAGAAAAGCTGCTTAGGCCTGACATGTAAGTGACAAAGAACCCTTTGATAGGTGATCATAGTATCCTGCCACTATAGAGGCAAAATATTTCCCTCTAGGCAGCAACAAACCAAACACAGCGAATAAGTGGACAGGGTTTCAACACCTGCTAGGGACTCTGAGAAAATGGCTTCATCTTTACAGCTATCCTGGCACAGCTGGATGCAACACCCTCATCTTCACATGCCTCACCATATCTTAAGTACAACACATAGTTTTAGTCAGTGAATTTAAGTACAAAAAATAAACCTCGTATTTGCATACAGTCATTGTCAACTCTACTGGCTTCCCTAGATGAAAAGGCTTTCTTTAAAGGACATTAATTTAACATTCAGACATCACAACACACCATTTGCAAATCCTTTCCTGTTCCCTTCAAAAGGGAAATAGTGAAACCATTTACCAAGAGCAAGAAACCAGATAAAGTTAATAAAAGTTATTGCTTCCACTAGTCAATATGTCTTTCCTTCATATTCAGTTCCAGTTTCTGCACTCCCATATGATAATATATAGGCTGTGAAAAGCAGAATTATTAAATATCTTCTTAACTTGATGTTTTTAATGGAAAATAGACTAGATTTCTAAACTGGAATTTCTACTTGAAAAGTAGTCCTTTATTACTAATGAGCTACTCTTCCTGATGCTATATATATTTCTAGTAATATATACTCAATAGAGATGATTTTATCATAATGAAACTAATATTAAAACTATTTATTCAAAAAGTGAAAAGGTATATTTCTAAATACTCAGTATCACTATCAAGTATTATGTTTTCTTGAACTTTTGAATACTTCTTGCAGAAACCACTCTCAGAACTGTTAAACTCTAGCTTCAACATATGACCTCTTCATTAACAGGATATGTCCTTCATGCTTGCCTCCAACATCTTCTGCCCAAAGTTTCCTAATTAAAAACTTTATTTTTCTACTACANTCACTACTTCCCTTTGTTTTGTAGGCTCGTCCAAAAGGAGAAGGCCTGACACCATACCAGGGCAAGAAACGCTGCTTTGGTGAATATAAGTGCCCCAAGTGCAAGAGAAAATGGATGAGTGGAAACTCCTGGGCTAACATGGGACAAGAATGTATCAAGTGCCACATTAATGTTTATCCTCACAAACAGGTAGGAGAAGTGGAGACCTGATGGCAACAGGCTTGGAACTAGGAATGTTGTTGACTTTGTAAAGCGTGGGTAAGACTTAAACAGAACTTGACGTGAACTACAACTCACCACAGAGAATATTTCCCAGATGAGCTCTCTCAGTCCTGGAAATCTGGACAGGTGTCATCAGAGTTGCAAACTTTGAATGTTCTTTCTTTCAGCACAAATACCTCAAACTCAAAATCTTTACCTGCTTTTCCCATAGAAAGAGACTGTGGGGCTTTTTAATCTTAAATAGGGAAAAAATTCAGCAATAGCAATTAGTCTTCTGGTTCTTCTGATTCTCTTCATATTTATACCAATTTATTGTTTCATTCATGTGGTGTCAGCAGAGTTATTTCCCATGTGTACTGCTTTTTTCATACTTGTTGGATTTGCTCAAGGGACTATCTCTACTTACAAAGAGCAGTGATAAAAGAAAACAATACTAAGATGACTCCTGTCTACAAAATTCCTCGGTTAATGACGCTAACTTAACATAAGAATCTCAAAGCTTCCAAGGTCTCTTGTTCCTTACCTCTGTTTAGACAGCTTGTCTAAAAAATCCAAAATCCAGGCTGAGTCACTTACCGCATGGCATGGAAGTACAGTCTTGAGGGTGAGAGAAATTACAGGACCACTGATAGCACAAGACCATTTATAGCACAAGTTTACAAATATTTACCTTGTTCTTCAAAATTCTTTCCATCATTTATGCTGATGTTCAAAGGGTCAAGAAATCATTCAAGAGGTATCCCATCCACGTGGTAGAGGAGGCATTATAAACTTAGACATGTACATTTTTGCAGTAAAGTTTTGCAAGTAGTCCACTGTGCAGAGTTGTCCCTCATGGCAGGGCTGGAGGAGTCCAACCTGCACAGCAGTACCAAAGTCAGACACACACTGTGGGAGGGTTGTAATCTACAGTGCTTCCCTAGGCTGGGTCTGCCACTGAGCCATGTACATGGTGCTTTCTGGGGAATCATCAGAGCATGTGCAGTGCAGCTTTTCACAGTCAACCACTGTTTGGAAACCACTGTTTCCATGCTGTTCCCTAAGGACACCATAACTCATGGATGTGGAAGAGCGCGTGTCTATCCATGTGTTCATGTCCCAGCAGAAGGTACTGCAGTTATTTGAGATTTTCAAGACAAGAGTGCATTTCAGCTAGGCTTTCCAATATAAATAACTTGCAACTAGAGTCACTAGTGCTCTTCCTCAAAATGTGAACTTTGAACCTTGGGCTGAAAGATTCTACATCCTGTTGTCACAGCCTCACCTCCATCTGCCTCTATTCTCAGTGTTACCACTGTCATCCTTTCTAGTCTTTTTCATTCTTCCAGAGGTGCCCTGTGCTCCTTCTGGTTAACCATAGCAGGAACAGGCAGACAGTGAATGAGGCAGCTCAATTCGTGCACAGAGCCAGCAGCAGAGGACAGCTAACAGGCTGCAGGTCTGTGGTGCTTCTTCACACAGCTTCCTGTCTGCTATCCCAAATGTGGGTTTTGTACAAGCATCCAGTGCCACACCAGACTCTCTAAACATGTATCAACATTTATCAGGTGGGAGCTGTTTTGCCCCATTTTGGAAAATAAGTCACCAGTAGTCTTATACTAAGAACTGTACTTTGTAAAAGCACAGTGAAGGATTTAATTAGATGTCCAATATTTCTAGTTGGAGCATTAAAGCACAAAAAAGTCTTGTACACATAATATGGTTTTATTATTTTTCTAAATAGCACTGCTATACCACATTAATATTTTCTAGGTATATTTCCTATTTATTCTTTAGATTTTGATTATTTTTTGGTACCTACCACAGTGGAGGCATCATTCATGTTTGATTTCCTATGCACTTCCAGAACTTTTTAAGCCCTCACTTCCCTCTCAGTGGATGTCCTCTGTTAATTATGTGTTCCTCCTGCATTTATTATATGGGATCAGAGTATTTGCATTCTCATCTGAATCTTCCATTGGACAGGTTTTCCAACTTAAATAAGTCACCTAAGAAAATATCTTGCCGTTCCCTACACACCTTGATTCTCTTGTGTCATTTTAACTCCATTTTGAAAAGATAAAAGGTGGCAGTTAAAGAAAACAGCATACAGACACCACAAAACAGCAAAGTCACCACAATATGTGATGTGATTGATCATAGTACAAATAATGAATAAATGCAGTTTTTTCTTCAGTTTAACAAAAACTGAATGAACTAGAGAAGTCTGACCTCCTTTCAATATCAGACAGTATTTACTTCTAGTGCAATAAATGATTTCTGCTTTCAAGAAATCTTGTCATTAGTTCTCTTCAGCAATATTCATCTCCTATTCTTACTCCTTGCCCTACCATTTGGTAAACATATAGTTGTAACCTAACAAGAAAAAAGATATCTTGGAACATTATTTTAAAAAATAATGGTCATTTTATCAGCAGATGAAAATCACTGCTGGTCCCTCAACATGAAGTGACCTCTTGTCAAGATACAAGGGCTTCCAAAACTATAAAAACTGTAAACCTTTCAGCCCATATTTAAAACAGTCTATGGTGAGGGCCTATGACAGAAAGTTTCCATTCACCATAGTATATTCATCATGAAAACTCACACCAGGTCGAATCAACCCCCTGTTCCACACCTGATCCTAAGCAGTGGCAGACACTTAGAGAAATGTGTGTGTGTGTAGACAAGACAAAACAATCACCTCTGAGGATATTTTCTCAGCCTCTTGTATGGCCTGGTGAACATCCCTGCACTCTCTCAGTTTGTCACCAAACAGATCAAACCTTGCAGAGTCTATTAGACAGATGAAATCCAACCACATGGCCCACCCATCCTTCCTGCGTCAACGCCGTTGTTGGAGAGTAGGGTGCTCGTGCTTAATTTTGGACAAAACTTTGAAAACCTTATTTCAAGATTGCTCAGTATTCATTGCAGTGAATTAGAAGTTTCTTCTCAATTGCCAGGCTTGCCCTTTTCTCCCAGCCTCATCTCCATGGCTGTATTTCATCTTCCCCAGCCACTTTCCCAGATCTGTGGACTTCCCAGTACTGTAAGGTTTGTCCTTCAAACGATGGTTTGGTGCTGAAGTACTCCCATGTAACTGGCTCAGGCAATAATATTAGAGTACTGAAGATAATAATCTCCACTCTGGATAGCTCTGGGGTAGCCATTCAAGCACATATGTTGGCTCTGTGAATGGCTTGTGCAGCTATGCTGAAATCCTGATTTCCTATGCATACCTTGCGTTAGTGAGTCCCTGGAGAGGAGAGCAGCCACACTTTCCTGCCACCTGCTCATTGTTCCTGGAGGCTCGTTTCACTCCAGGAAACTATCACAGGCCAGTTCCCCACAAGGAATGTCTCAATTCAGCCCTGTGCTCTTAATCCACATGGCCTAGCTGTGAGAATGACTTTTTAATCTCTCTGGGGCAGGAAAAGTCTTCTCAGCACTTTTACAGCTGTGTATATATTTTGGAGTGCTCTATAAATACAGCTCTGAATCTCTGTATTTAAAAGAGATGGTGGAGCATATATTACAAGAAGTAACACAAGGACCTGACACGAGGACTGCTGCCATTCATTCCCCAGCTCATCCACCAAGGAGGGAATCAGGTGGATGTCACACCTGAGCTGCAAAACTGCTCCTCAAGCAAGCTTTGCTAAATCACTCCACTGTGCTCCTCCTTCTGCATTTTCACCACTGCCTCAAGTGACAAACCTTCCCATGGGAGTGTTTACAGTAAAGCACAGAACATGGGGCAAAAACCATAGGCCCACTGAGCTCAAGCCTTACTGAAGGCTAAAGAACTACCAAGATAAATCTGCTCTATGCCAGTTTCAAAAGTTGTTTCCCAGGTAGTTACTTCAGCTACTCTAAACATAAACAGAAACCTCAGACAAGACTTAAACCACTCCTATTCTTCCATGGAATTTGGATTTTGTGGTTGTTTATGCTCCTTCTTACCCTGCTTCAACAACAGAGCTCGTCCTTATAGTCATTCACCAGCATTCTTGGCAGTGTAACAGCCCGGATGCCAAGCTCTGAATTCTCATTTTCTTCCCCTGCCTGCTATAGCAGCAACATTTGTGCCCATAGTTACTTCCTGGCTGGCCTCTTATCAAGGCTTCCTCTCCGACTCTGTGGCTAAGCCAGTGTTTGTGATGACAGCTGTTGCACTGGTGCAGAACCAGCCATCTGGTGACTGACTTGTCCTCTTGGACACTATTTTCTTCCAGCTGTCAGGAATTTACTGTTGGGCTGGAAATAATTTGGTATGTAAATACATACCTCATGATACTCAAGTTATTACTTTCATGGGCAATTCAGTGGTCTCATCATAATTCCCATATCTGAGTGCAGCCACAGCCACCTCACTTCACTCACTATGGCAAGTAGGTATGATCACTCAAGCCCAATAAACTTTTCAACAGCTTCAAGCCTACAAGTATGATCTTTTGCCTCTTTAGATTTAATAAACGCACCCCAGCATGCCCACACTTGTGTGCTCCAGCTATGGGAATACAGTTCATCCCAGACTGCTGCTTTTCTGAACTCTAAAAAGAGATTTTCACCATTTACCTCCTGCTGTTATCATTCATTCCTAGCTGGCCTGTCCCAGAGGCACGTTGCTGACAGAGGCTCTCTCCAAGCATCCTGCCTCTGATCTGCAGCCTTCTTATCACTGCCTCTTGGATCCACGGTGACAGCCCAGGGCCTTGGTAATGTCCCTCTTCCCCCAGGCAGACAGAAAAGCAGAGGGTCTGCTGCTCAGGAATGTACATTGCATTTAATCTTTTCTTCCCCAGTGCCCAATTTTTTTATTGGACTAAAAATTTACAAATTCACAATAGCATGTTTTTCTTGAGGGAAGCATGGCTCCTTAACACTGTTAACCTAACAATTATACTGCCAGCAATAGCTGCAGAATCTTTCTATTTACATTCCTAATCTGACATTTAATCATCTCATTTGCTGCATTAAGACTTGATGTAAATGAATCCAGAAAATTATTTTTAAGTGTTTTCTCTCATTTGAATTCTGACGTGATCCTCTATCCATCAGTGGTGCAATTAAATTGTTCTATTCTACAGCAGAAAAAAACATCAGTCATCTAAATACAAACAGAAGCAGGCACATTATTCCATTCTACATCTTAGAGGAAGCATTTCCCTCAAGATGTCCTAGTGATGCTTTCTGTAATACCTAACACTTCATAAGGGCGAGTTTTTGTTTGAGGGGTTTGGGGTTTCAGCTGACTGTTGGGGAATGCAGAGGTCATGCAGTACATGTAGACTGGGACAGCAATAATTCACAATCAAAAGGTAATTTGCAGGTCAGGAATTGATATATAAATTTAAATTTCTTTCAGTTTCATTCCCCTGAGGCAATATCTTTATTCACCACCACCAAATGCTTTCCTGGTGGAGCTGCACAAGATTATTTCCATCCCGCAACTACCAGGAGAAAATTAAAGAAAGATGCACAAAAGTGAAGTCTTGCAAAAAAAAAAAAAAAAAAGAGAGAGAAAGAAAGAAAGAAAAAGAAAACAAAATTTAACTTTTACAGTTAAACTCTCCATTTAATGGAAAAAAGGATACCTTTCCCCTGAGGAACATAACAGGATTTACTGCTGTTCTATAAGCCCCATTTCACTGCTTTCTAAGGAAAGGAGTTAACTTTTCAGCCAAATAGCCTGTCCCCCTCTCCACACCCTGTCCAAGTCCATGGCTGAGTCCTCAGCAGCAGTGCAGAGCTCTTGCAGCCTCCTCAGGTCCTAGTGTCTCCTGCAGAATTCGGGCAGTGCCCAGAGCTGGCACAGTGTGAGCCGGATCCTGCTGCACCCCTCTTGTGCCAGGGTCCTCTCCTTCCCCTCTGCTTCCACCACACCAGAGCTGGGGAGAATTGCCCAGCCCTGATGGACACACAGCTCTGACTAACCTCCTACACTTTTAGCATGATGTAAGAAGAGTTCCAAGGGTATAAGGTTATTACTTTTAGGTTCTCCTCAATTAGGAATGCGCAGCAGCAGAACAAGAACACTTGCTACTCAGGGAGATTAAAGGGTTCTTTTTTGCCTTTACAAGAAACCCATGAAGAGAAAATGGCAAATGGAGATAAGCTGGGATTTCATTTTATGCAAAAGTTGGGTTGCAGTGGTTGTGAGACACAAACCACTCAAGTGCACTACCAGTTTCAAAGCCTTGGCCCTCCAGCACCTCACCAGAAGTGCAGTCTGGGCTCTGCAAGGCTTCATTCCTTCCAGCTGGCCCTTGGCAACCTGCTTTCCTGCATTTGTAACCCCTCTCTCCCCAGCCTGTGTCGTAACATACTGGTAACAATAACAGTTCTGAAATCAAAATGCTTTGCAGGCCAAAAAGCTGAGCTCAATCAACGCAGGGGAAAGCAAACCACGGAGAGCTATTGTTTCTGAAATCCATCCAAAAACTCTTGGCCCTTCAAGGCATTCCCAATGTCCTTTGCACTATTTCCAGGAAAAATTATTCCCAAGGCCTTGCATATTAAAAAAAAATCTGGCTTATATCAATAAACATGATAACTGCTGTATTTTTCTCTTTAATCAGAGCACAGCTAGCATGTAGAAGCAATCAGAGCTGAGTCAAATAGCCTGTTTCAAGTGTAGCATTTCAAAACTCTCATTGACTGTCGAAGAGTGTAAATTAACCCCTGGGACTCCAGAACCTGCACTTCATCTTCGTATATTTATGTAATGCAAATTCTTGAAGAATATTTGTGGGCAGATGTTGGTGGAATAAGTGGTAGATAAGGCAGAAAGGCAGTTTTTCTGACCAAACACACTTATTCAACTTGCCTGTCTTGTGGAGGAAGCAGTATCTACACCAGTGCTTGGACTGCAAGCCTAGAAACAGAATTGCTAGTTCTGATCTCAAATCTCAACATAGTGACATCAAACAAGTAACTTAAAGCTCAGTAGGGTTGCAGGGCATTTGGGGATGAAAAGTCCATCTACTTTCCTCATCTGACACAGGAAATCCACTTTGCAGTTGAAATGTAAATGAAGTTAGACTCAAAGACCTACCTGATGCAGGACAATATCATGGTTCAAACACTGAATCAGAAACAAACCATTGACAATTGCTGCTGAATCACTTTTATATATTATTTTGACTAGCTGTGCAACATAATAAGAGTGTTGCACTTTATAATCCAGTACAATCAAGCAAGAATTTACAGATGCTCCTTGTTCAAGATGGTAGAGTATGTTTTGTGTCATTTTAGCTATTCAGAGAGCTGAGAAACCCTTCCACTCCCTGATTTATAAGAAATTCTTGCAGTATTACCNAAAAAAAAAAAAAAAGGCATTTTAAATATCTCTATTCCTGTCCACACAGTTTCAGGTAGGTGACTTGATGAACTTATAAATGAAATCTTAGATGATCAGGTGTACTTTAAGACCTTACAGATAAAGAAAAGTCTTTAAGATTAAGAAAGGTGTTAAGAGATAAACAGCCAAGATGGTGTAATTTATATTTACCCACCCATCACTCCAAGAATCACATTTTGAAGATATAAGCCAGGGTCTAATATTCCTGTAAAAACAGTGAGAAGCTTATGGCTGGTTTTCAGATTTCACACCACATGCTGTGTCTACCACAGTCTCACAGAAGAACTGCTGCCTTCATGGCACTGTGCAATGAAACAGTCTTTCGGATACATTTCATGAAAACAGACCAGTTATGGGTTAGGGAGCTTGGGGTTTTTTTCCAAGCAAATGGTTCACTTTATTAAGTTCTACCTCACATGTCTATCACTTGCCTACCTATGAGACTTCCCAAACATTTAACTTTGTTGCAATATTTAACATGGGTATTTTATTTTCAGAATGATTTTGAAGCCTTTTACATGCCATGAAAAATGACAGCACAAATACCTACTAACAACAAATCAGCTTCATTTCCTCCAATGCTGTGATTTAATGAATATTATTAAAAAATCATAATTACTCAGATTCAGTGCAAAGGATTGTGTCACAAGGTTGGATTTTGTTTTGGTTTTGTATTAGTTTGGAATTTTTTTTTTCATTTTATTAATAACTTTGCAGCTGCTGTGCTTCAGAACTTTCAGCCTCAAAAACATGGGACTATCTATTGGGAAAACACCATTTAGCTATGTAGTATCTGTGCATATTTAAGACAGTTTTCTTCATGTAGCAGCTAGTCCTAACATTGGTAATTGCTGCTCTGCATTGCTGGGTAAATGGGGTTCCCATGCTTTAGGTGTTAATGCCTTCAGGACATCTAAGTTACTGGAGCTAAGCAAATGAACTCTTTTGTTACTGCTTTTATGAATGAGTCCTCAATTCAGTATTTTTGTAATTTGTCTACGTCAAAGTTAACACCACCTTTATGAAGAATCGCATTAAATTGTTAGGCCGCTCTGAGCCAATGTAGAGCTGAAGGGCTGCAAAAAACACTCCACATAGCCTCAGGAAAGAAACATAGTGTCTTTTGAATTACCGGTAGAAAGCTCAGTGACGGCGTAAAAGTAGACTTCACATGCTTAACAAAGAGTAACAAGGACAAAACCTTGGATCTAATCTGATTTCTTTCCCGCCACTGCAGAGACCCCTGGAAAAGCCGGACGGCCTGGATGTCTCAGACCAGAGCAAAGAGCATCCTCAGCATCTGTGTGAGAAGTGCAAAGTTTTGGGCTACTACTGCCGCCGTGTGCAATAAACCTTCAAAGTGGCCTCTTCCCATCCCCATCATCCTTAAAGATTCTCTGGCAGCATGCTATCAACAGCAGCACCACAGATCCAGATAAAAGCTAAAATAATTGCCAATATTGCCTATCTAATAATATGCCTTACCATTAATAGAATGTAACATTTCTCCTGTGCATGTGCATGCATGCAATAGGTATTTACAGGACTATGATTTGTATACATATATATGTGAATTTATATATGTACACACATAAAGTGTTACTGATGGTGTTCACAACAGAACTACAGTTACAGGTTCTGCTGATTGTTTACACAGACCCTATATCACAGCCAGGTGAAATGAAGTACTTTTCAAAAGGCAAGGAATAATATTCACAAGGAATATTTGTTATATCTATGGCTTTGCAGAGGTTCAGTAACTGCGGGGCCACTAATTGCAAGCACTCACCCACAACACGAACACTGTTCATATTATATGACAAGACAAAGGAAGATGAAACAAGCCACAGCATAAAAGGAGAATTACTGCTTTCCCAGTTTTAGAAAGTCTTAAGAGTTTTGTGCTGCTGCTTTCTTGGACTTCTTTCTATTTGTTACCATCTCTTGGACAGGGTTTAGGCAAAATAATTTTCGCAGGACATGGAAAAAAAAGTGAATAATTGTTTGAGGGTGTGGATTGGGTAGAAAGGGGATGCCATAAGATTCCAAGAGTTTTTTGGAGGAGATAAAATTGGCTTGCTTATGCAACTACCAGATCCTTGTCTTGTCATATAATCCCACTGACATGGCCCCTTCTATGTGCATGGTGTGTTCATTAGGCCACAAGCACACTAAATTTACTATGGATAAGGGGATAAGAATACTTAAAACTGACCTGAAAATCTTTAACTGAAAGATTAGCCAAACTTAACTATTTATAGTTGTTTTAAAGCCACTTTCTGGGAATATTTTTATGTCCTGTTTTCTACTATAGAAATTTGTTATAATATGAAATTTGTTAGCCATAGGGGTGTTTTGAGGCATGGAAAACACTCTATATAACCCTCTTTCTTTATGTCTTCCTAAAGCACCTACATACCTAGGGAGAAATCTAGGAATTATATTTCATTGTCCCATTTCAGGTAGAACTTTGCACAGGGACTTTGCCTGCTGCAAAGAACATCTCATCAGGGATTGGCAAATACAAACTGAAAGTACCTCGAGACAGTATCCTGTTTGTATGTCTACGTGAGAGTACATTGGCAAAAGGACACAACAAGCAATTCATTTGTAGCATTCACTAAAAAAATTAGAAGGATAATGTTTGAAATCGGGGGGAGGAACGTTTTACATCAGCAATTTATATTTTTATGAAATTTCCTTTAGGGAAATTGATTTGTGTGAATGATACTTAGAGAAAATACTTAAATAACTTGATGTGAACTAAATTTGTTCTGAGGACTAGTTCCGTAGTGCAAAGACAGCAGGGGGTTTATGCCAAGTGGTAGTAGGATGTTGCCAGTATGTCAAGACAAGCTCTTATAAAGCAAGTTGAAAACTTATCATGAGCATTCACCTGGGGAACATGAAGCTCCTGACAAATTTGCTTCAGGGTGAAACTTGTGCCATTTCCCTGCTTTGCCATAAACAGGGCAAAACTGCATCTGCTTGTTCAGTGGGAGTGGCATGTACATACCTTGCAAACTCCATTATTTATGGGCAGCCCAAGTGACCCAGCCTGCTGGTCACAGGAATGGATGAGCAGCCTGACTCCTGGCTGCTGAACACAGCTCTTCCATAGCTCCCTGATTTTGGGCAAGTCACAAGATCCTTCTGGACCTCAGTTTCCCCAGCTGCAAAATGGGGGTAATAATACTTTAGTATACCTACCTCACAGGAGAGTTGTGAGGTTTACTTAATATCCCATAAGTGTTTTGGCATCACTGCGTGAAAAGTGCTATGCAATGCTAAAGTAGAATTAACTAAATTAATCACTTGGAAACTACTTCTGCCCAGTTGGCAACTCCAACTAAAATAGCTGAAAATAATATTCTTGAAAGTAACACTAATAAACAGTTCAGTTGCCTCTGTGAAGATATGCAGTTTTAGCATTTTCAAATGCAAACACATTCTTTTGCACAGATTCACAAACTACCTTAGAGACAAAATCTCTCAACAAAGATACTAATCTGTCTATACAAATAAGAAAATACACAAGCAAATCTAGGGGTGGATTTTCTAAGCTTGACCTCTAGGATTAATCTCAATAGTTTGTTTCAAGCATGAGTAATTTTGAATGGGCAGCATTCTAAACCAGATATACTTTTTCCTCTTGAGCACTTAATAGTACGCGAACAAAAGAATCACCTAGATGATGCACACCTAGCTAAAGAACATGTAGAGAAACCCCCTTAGGTGAAAATAAGGGAAAATGTCATTTTATTTTCTCCTTGAAACTAAGATGTTGCTATCAAACATTTTGTTCAGTATTGAAATAATCTCCATGTTATGATAACCACTAAATCCAGTAAAATAGCACAACTCTTGATATAGCTGTATCACTATATTACACACCACCAGGTTCTGACAAAAAGCTGACTAAAAGATACCATTATAAACATTGGTATTTTCATGACATTTCCCTGTTAAGAATCGTTTATCCAGATTCAACACCGCAAGGCAATGCCTTTAGCTTATGGATTTTTAGATTGTACTAAAAACACACGTGATCTACTTTAACACAATTAATGTCTATAGGTGTAGCATAATAATTCTTAAGAGCATACTTATGAGAGTTCAGTATTTATATTATTGACGTTTTCCTAGGCAGAAGACATATGAAGTATTTAAGTAATACTTATCATACTTGTAATAAGGAAGAGAGCAGGTTTCCCCCTGCACTCACGCTGGGGAAAAGCAGATGGAGAACACAACTTGTGGAAAAGCAAGAAGCAACGCTGCCCTGGTTTGTCCGGGCTAAGCCAGAGGCCGGGACGCGGGTGGCATCAGCCGGGGCACCTCCTCCCTGCGCGGGGCTGAACCTGCCTCCCTAAAGCTGGGGCTGGGACAAGGCACCGAGCCCGGCCAAGGGAAGGTCCCTCTGTCCCTCCCTGCGTCACTTTGCCCGCAGGATCGCGGCGTGGGACCCGAGGCATTCGCTCCGCACCCGAGTCCGGGCAGCTGGAGCTGCTGGAAAAACACATCCACATAGTAATTGTGTATAACAGCTTATGACCATTGGCTTTTAGCGGCACAGAAGGGAATTTCTGAATTTTCATTTCAAAGGGAAAAAAGGAAGATTGATTACAAAATGTAGATTCCTGCTATTCCCTCCCTCCCCACACAAAGCTAATTCACCTATAGATGTAACCAGCTCCTCCCAAATCAGAAAAAAAAAAAAA
>VYXD01000360.1:0-33125 GCA_013397195.1 Hylia prasina
ATCATGGCCCACCACAGCTGTAGGGGCTGCTATTGCTGGCCTTGGGGGGACCACACAGAGCTGCTTGAGCAGCAAATCCATGTTGGTCAAAAATCCCAATGGTCAAACAGCTACCATCAACTATATGTTACTGCAGCACCACTCAGCCTGTGAGAGAGGGCTGTTATTTTGGTATGGGGAGTCTGGGTAGAAACAGATTTTTAAGAGGGGCCACTATTTTAAAAGGTGTGAAATATCCTACACAAGCCCTAGAATGGTTCAGGCATTATCATCAGTCAGAGAACAATTTCTGGGGGCGTACTGCTGCCATTATATGGATGATATTTTAATGGCAACCCCAACCAAAAAAGATCTTTCATTAATTTGACCAAGCATTAAAAACATTTGGGCTGCAAGGGCACCAGAAAAAGTGCAACAACAACCACCCTGGAAATGTCTTGGACTCAGAATCATAGATCAGACCATACAGCCACAAACAATTCAACTCAACAAAAATTCAAACTCTAAATGATGTGCAGAAACTTTTGGGTACCATGAATTGGCTCAGACCATATCTAGGATTGATTACATCACAAGTGGCACCCTTATTTAACATCCTAAAAGGTGATCCCGATCTGAATTCCCCCAGAAAATTAACACCAGAAGCAAAAGCCACTCTTGAAATAGTAGAGCAGGCTGTCACAAACAGACAAGTTCATTGGATATACCCCGAAGTATGTATTACTGTGTTTATTTTCATTACTGATTTCCATCCTACAGCTATCATAGGCCAATGGGATACTCAGTGGTCCGACCCTTTGCATGTCTTAGAGTGGGTGTTTCAACCCATCAACCTAAAAAGACGGCACCTACCATCTTTGAGTTAGTCTTTCAACTAATCATTAAATGCCATCAAAGATGTTTACAATTGGCTGCAAAAGATCCTTCCAAATTATACCTGTGACTCAGGAACAATTCAAATGGTGCTATGCCAACAGCACATCTTTACAAAGTGGTTTACAGAATTTCTCAGGACATATTGGCTACCACCTACCAAGTCATAAATTATTGCAGTTAGGTGGGACTACTGAAATATCCTTAAAACCATTGAATAACTGTATACCCCTCAAGGATGTCAGTGTATTTACTGATGGGTCTGGGAAAATGGGAAAAGCCATTGTGACATGGAAAGAAGAAAATGAATGGCAGAAACTGGAAGGTTTTGAAAATGGGTCACCTCAGGTTGTTGAGCTATGCGCAGTAGCTGTGGCCTTTTGGCCTTTTCCAGACACTCCTCTAAATATTGTCACTGACTCCGCCTACGTTACGGATGTAACACAAAGACTGGACCGAGCCTTGCTCAAGGAGATTGACAATGCACGATTACTTGGCATATTAAAAGGTCTGTGACATACCATCCAGGCCAGAGATTGTCCCTACCATATTTTACATGTCAGAAGTCACACAAATCTACCAGGCTTCATTGCAGAGAGCAATGCCTGAGCAGATTGTCTAGCAAGCCCTGCTTGGACAGCATCACAACCAGATGTTTGTGCACAAGCAAAGGCTTCGCATGCCTTTTTCCATCAAGGCGTGTGAGCCCTACAGAGACAATTTATGTTATCGAACTCAGAGGCTTGCAACATAGTCAACTCCTGCTCCAACTGCCAAGGTTGCATAGCACCACCACTGTTGGGANCCAAGGTTGCATAGCACCACCCCTGTTGGGAGTTCATGCCCGTGGCCTAAATGCCTTACAGATTTGGCAAACAGATGTGACTCACATTCCAGAATTCAGAAGACTAAAATATGTGTATATGTCAATTGACAAATTTTCTTTGGCTGTATGGGCTACTGTACACACTAGAGAAAGGATCCGGGATACCATTTCGCATTGGCAATCAGCCTTTGTCGCTTTGGGTATCCCACACACCATAAAAACAGATCATGGCCCTGCTTACGCTGCACACAACACTAGAAAATTCCTTCAACTATGGGGTGTAAAACACCACACAGGTATTCCCCACTCGGCAACAGGGCAAGCCATTGTCGAACGTGCCCACGGCACTCTAAAATGTATTTTAGAAAAACAAAAAAGGGACATGTGTGGCAAGACCCCCAAAGTAGAGTAGCCAAAGCCATCTACACCTTGAATCACCTAACAGTCCCAGAGAAATCCCAGAACACAACATTCCTGAATCATTTTCTGTCGTTGCAGTCATCTGGTGATGCTCAATTACCTAGACCTAAGGTAATGGTAAAAAAAATTATTATGAGTAAGTGGCAAAATCCATGGGACCTCATTACATGGGGGAGTGGGTATGTGTGTGTTTGTACAAACATCAGAACACAGTGGATACCTGCCAGGTGTGTCCGCTCTGCATCATGCTCAGGACCAGAGACAATATCCTCATGATGATGCTCCAGCAGATGTCGAGGAGAAGTGACTTAAACAACTTGTACACCTGCCACACAGAGAACTGGAATTTCTTGAGATGACAAGTCTAAGGATTTTATCTATTTATGGACATGAAGTTTTTATACATATTTAAATATGAAGACTTGACTTCAAAATTTTGAGACAGACTTTTTCTTGTTGCTTTTCCCACAGTTCTGGGAGTTGCAATGTTTCCTGGTTTTAGAGTTAAGTTGTAAATTTGTAACATTTAAGCTAGAAGCCTGCCCCATGCCACTTTGATAATTTGTATTGTTAGCAGTCCCACCTGATAGCTCTGGAGAGTGAATGTTACAACTTCAAAGGTATATGGGATACATCACCAACTGAAAAGGGGCTGGGCCTGTCAAATTGAGTTGAAGGCCCCTTTCGAGCTTTTCAAAGCCTAGGTCGAGGTTTTTACACAATGCAATGTCTGTCATCTTGTCTGCAAGGGCCCTGCAGAGGATGACAGACACTGCTTTTGTATTTAGAAGCAAAAAGGGGAACTGTGGTGGCCTACAGCTGGCCTGAAGGCCTCACAGTTAGAAATAATCCCAACAGGTCATTGCAACAGTTGGGAAAGGGAGACAAATCATTCCAGTTTTCTACATGTGAAGGCTTGCTTTGTTTTCTTCCAGATACTGGGGAGGCAGGCAAGAGGGGGCTACATCTCCTGCAGAATTTGGACAACTGCAGGGTTCCCTATGAGCTGCTTTTCAAAGTCTGCTCCTGGACAGCCAAGTTTGCAAAACCTAAAGGCACCTGAGACAGCCACCACTGGTCTGGGCAGTCACCCAGTCTGGTGTGAGTGGTGTCTTACTCCCACAACTTATGTACAAGACATAAAAGGAGGTCACCCTCTTTTGCCTCCTGAACCAACCTGTTCCTTAATAATCTGGAGAAAGATTCTAATTACAAAGAAAGAACTTGACTCCAAATCCACTAAAACATACAAGACAGAATACACTGGAAATTAATTTAAGGAGTAAAAAAGTAAAAAAAAATAAATTCTAAACCAAAAATATTTTTAAAACCTGTTTTTCACACTCATGCCAAGGATAATCAAGTCCCTCTCTTTTAAACCTGACTTCTCTTTGAGATACCCATTTCCAAATCTTTGTACACACTTGCAGTAATGCTGTATAATGAAGCAAGCTTCCAGCCTTTCAGATCTTCCTGCATCCAAACTCTCTGGCTATGATGCACTGGCTTAATTTTAAGCATCATGGAGTTCCATTCCCAGGTCTTATGTGCCCATTTTATGGCAGACCAGCACTCGGAGAAAGGTTTTTGGGAACCAACTCTGTATCACTTCTTCCTGTGCACAGCAAGCATGCTGATAGCAGTGTGTGTGGAACAACAGTACCAGGACTTCCAGATGTAAAATCCTGAACACATGGTTTCTGGGAGATGGTTCTTGGGAGAAGCCCAGTCCTGCTGCTGTCTGAAATACATCCAGAAACACCTTAAGGGCAGAAGAAACAACAAAAACACAGTAGCCATTTCCTAGACTAGAAAACAATGTAATTTTTATTGAACAGAGATGGCTCATAAACACACTCAAAGGAGTTCCACCTGCTGTTCAGCAATATTCATTGCTATCTGGTAATAACCTATGGGGGCAGCTGTATAAAACAGGAATAAAATACCAAATGGCTATATTCATTAATAACTTTGCCTTCCAAATACAGAACTGTAAGTATTTCAAGTCTGAAAATAGACCACAATTGTTAGGATTTAAACCAAACCTTTATGATAACAAATATACAAAAAAAAGGCAGTCAATATATTAAACATTTAAATCAATAGCATACATTTCTCAGAGGTAAACATTGAGCAAACAAAGCCACCAATGATGTTCAGGAATCAGGTAGAAGTTTCAAGGTCAAGCTCCAAACACTGTAGCTTTTCTAAAGCCCTACTGGTATTACACTTTTATCTAGCCCCTACATTGAAAACTATGTAGCATGAACATTTGAAAATATCACATTGGCCATCTGGCAGGGACTGGGAGTTCCTTAAGTCCTCCTTGTGTTTATATTGGAGTACCTGCGGTGACAGAGGGCAGTAGGAGTCAAGCACTTTGTTTTGCAGTGTTGGGGTTTGAGTTGTTCTAGATGAGTGCAACAGGGTCCTCATACCAGCACTCACAAGAGAGTATTTGCCTGACAACCTGCATGAGGAATCAGCCTTGCAACTTGCATTAAACAGAATGGGACTTGCACACCTGCCTATTTACTGAAAGCCTGTGCTATTTTTACTGCACAGAAAAAAAAATCTTCAGTAGCTAATCTAATGCCTGAGGTTGAAAGCTTGGGATACGTACATACGCTCAAAAATAACATGATAAAGCTACTATCGACAACTAATAAAAGTTCGTATTGCGATATTGCTCACAACATAAATGTACAATTTGCACAAAACATGGCTCTTCAACATGAATATTTTGCAAGCTACTACATATATATATGTATATATAATATGTATAATTTCTTTTCTTAAAGAATTAAATGCCAGAGTGCATGCAAAGAATTTCAAAGCAGTAGCACAACAGGAGTAATCACTTGTTTACAGGTTACTGAGACCATTCAATACAGCAACAGTGGGATATTAGATAACAGACAGACAGGTAGGTAGATGTATGTACACACTGCTTCTTCAGGGACCTTTCCATGTGATACCTGAATCTCAGACCCCTTTGAAAGACCAAACAGGGTTCTGAAGGTTCTTACACTCTTACCATTAATCACTTCTACTGGAGATGACAGCAAAGGAGGCACTTGTCCTTTAGCCAGGAGTAGAGGCAAGCAATCTTCTCCATAGCCAACATCTGTTCCAAATCCTGCTCCTGCATTTCTAAGCAGTGAATGGTGAGCATCTATCCATCCAATGTTTTAGCTGGTCCCAAGCAGTCTCCTGCAGCCTTTACAGCTGGAAATCCAGGACCAAAAAGCTGGATCCCCTAAAGAGCAGTGCACAGCACTGCCACCATTCTAGTCAGATATGTACAAAGAATGACATGTATCCTCTGGTTTAAATTTTACATAGAATATATACAAATAAAGCTATTCTATCAAGGTGCAAGTTTATTATTCTCTGGTGTATTCCAATGAAGATTTTTTAAAAAACCTTTATACAGACTCACCAGGAGAGTTTACACGAAGTTGGCATTTTGTCAAGTTCACTATGTAGGCTTCCTTCTGCAAACTCCATAATGGAAACTCCTGTTACTTTCCCTTGGAGTTCTGCCTATGCACAGGGCGGGATTTGACAGACTATAGCCATGTCTAATATAATTTCCTTGATTTCAATACATTTTAAACTCAGATGGAGTGGCACCAAATGTTTTTTTTTTGTTTGTTTTTTGGTTTTGTTTTGGTTTTTTGTTTGTTTTGGGGTTTTTTCCTCAGGATGTCATTTATCTCTATGAAATGAGGCAGGATATGTAACTGGATGTCAGGGGGGTTGCACTTCATGTGCACAGTCCAGCTTTACTCACTTTTGATGGGACCGTGGTGAGTGAAGCTGGCACAGTTTGGCCCTATGGGAATTCTGGAAGTCCTTGGTGCTATTTTACACTGACTGATGACATTTCTCAAAAAAGAAATAAGGAAAAATAAGCCCAAATGCAATTTACTAAACAGTAAACATCAGTCTGATACACTAAACAGATGGATATGGAATGCAACTTGTCTAAAATTAGAATGGTTGTTTTCTTAGGCAGGTCTAAATTAATAAATCTTTCCCATCCCACACAGGCCTCATTCTGCAGCATGTAAATATATGATGCTTCTAAAATATAAGTCATTGGGAATGCAAAGCCTGTGATCAAGGAGCACAAGGAAGGCCTGCCCTCTCCCATTTCTCTTCAGCAAAAACCTCAAGTAACATCAGTACGTGTTTATGATCCCTGCTGAAGCAGAGGGCCTGTATGCAGTGACAGCAGGATTTGGCCTTCAGCCTTTATGGTGTACCAACCACAACTGTGCAGATGACTGGATGGGAAATTACATCTGCTAGTGCATTAAAAAACCATACAGCCTGGCAGTTACTCCTATTAAAAATTCCCACTGACTTCAGGAGAGAGACAGGGCAAGAGAGCAGTCTTTAGCAAGTGCATGTTCTGCTCCACTGGTGTTATGTCCTGCAAAAATCTTTCTGTAATACTGTTTTCTTCCATTTTGTAACCTGATTATATCAAGGCATTCACAGCACAGGCTTTGCACATGTCCTCTCAAGCTAAGGGAAGCACTTCACACTAGAAACAAAGATCTCATTAGGCCTTTTTTCTTTTTCAGAGTAATGCAATAATAAAAACCAACTTGCTGGTTTCACATGCTGCAGTGCCTTTACACAGCCTTAACAAAACGGCATCTTGCAATGACAAATGAATCATAATCTCATTGGAGATTTTAAAAGCATCAGCATCAGACAGACATTAAATGGGGTTTAAGATGACCTAAGGTGCACTTGGGGAAGCTGAATTGCTGCAGCACTCTTCATCCTATGAGAGTGCTGCAGCAATTAAAAAAGGGATTCAAAAGAAATTAAGTACAAACACACTCTTTAAAATAATGTTCAAGTTGTGGATGCAGTGGACAAAAGCAAACAAAGCTGCCACCTCAAATTATGGCTGAGCTCCTCTATTTTTTATACATTCCCTTCTACCTTGGTTCTGAGTGCCCTCAGTTAGTCTCTCCAGTGGAAGGGCTTGTGCTGGATCATTAAAAGCACAAAACAGGCAATTTTCAAAAGCATCTAACACACTCAAGAGAACAACATCTTTGAACGAGCTACAGATGTCTATCTGTCCTTTTGAGAAAAAATACTTGGTTTCAGAAACATTTGTATTTCTTAGATATAATCTTTCTCCACTGAAAAGTATCTGCCATCCTATTGTCCATACTCTGATACTTTGTTTTTATCCACCATAAAAGGGTAAGCAAAGGGGAAGAAAGTTTCACCTGTGTTGTTAATTATAGATGACCTCAAACATGCCTGGGAAGCCACAAACCAGTATTTAAGCCACATCTGTGGGATGGAGGACAGGATCTCTGTGTTTGCTGATGATGGCTTTTGGGTTATGTGACCTTTCATTTCCTTCTCAATAAAAAGTGAAATGAAGCCCTCACATAAAACCCCAACAAAAGATGGCAGCAAACAAAACCACTTTACCAGAAAAACACCTCCAAACCCAAATTCACAACAACCATAACAAATGCAAAACAATCATAACCGCTCCTGGGTTTGTATTACACAAATTAGGAGTCTCCGTAAAATCTGCAAAAAATCAAGATCAGCGCAATGGTTCTGCACATCTTATTTCTGGCACATTCTTTCCTCTTGTTTCATTTTTCTTTTCTAGGTTTCAGTTCCAGGACACCTTAGGGACAGGTGGGAGTGGATGTGAAGAGGGAGAAAGGAAGTAAAGAGCTGTGTCACAGACAGTGATAGCTCTTCTGTCCTTTCAGGATGCTTACATCAAGACTTCCTAATTTAGGTGTTGCTTTCAGTGATAAAGACACAAACCCAGACCTTCAGAAGTGGATCATTCTCCATTTAAAATTGAGACTGTGCTTTCTAATTACATATATGCATTTCACCTGCAAAGACTTCAAAGGTGGCACTGTATGAAAGAGAGATGGAAAACAGACCTAATCCACAGCCTAGAGAAATCAATGAAAAGCCTTCCAGCCATTTTAATGGAGCCAATTTTGTCATGCTTTCATGTTTTGGTTTGTGAATGATGTTATAGTACAATCTTAACTGGTATTTTTTCATAGAACATTCATATATTTTTAACATGTAAATTACTTCTTGAACCCTATATCAAATATTTATAAACGCTAAACTAGGTACAAAGTGAAGCCCATTTGGGAAAGTGGAGCAGAGGGAGGTTTATCTGCACTAATGGATATTGCATTAATGCTTAGTGTCAAGGAAGGCTGACTGCCATTAACAAGAAATCTCATTACAAACATGATTTCACGCCTCATAACATATCCCGTAGATCTATTTACTGTCCATCTCTCTCTCTTGAACATACACACAATGATAACTATAGACATAAAATCCAAAGCATTGCACATGCTTCTTCTTTTCTTCCCCATGAAAAAATAACCAAACCAAACCAAGGGAAAAAACCACCAAATTCCCCCAAAACCGGCCAACCAACACACCACCAAAACCCACAAAGAAACAAAATTCTCAGCATGGATGATTGGAATTCAATATTTTACAATCTCACTTCTGCCATGAATGACTTAAGACACTTTTCAGACTTTAACCTAATGAAAAGCCTGCTCTGAGGATAACTAATGTACAAATAGCATTACAAGAAGCTTTCAGAGTGTGACTAAAGGACACTCTAGCAGCCCACCTGTTACTGGGGGTGGGGAGGGCAGGTTGAGAGAATGTGATATTGCCTGTGGGTTTTTCTTTTCTCTCCTCTCTGTGGTAGATGGCACAGCCAAGAGAGAGTGGGGAAGAAGAGCACTGATCCTAACTTGGGGCTGTAAACAGCAGAGATCCATTATTCAACCTTACACATAATGCTGAAGAGATCAGGAGGAGGAATGTCCTGCACTGCAAAGAGTGGGATTTACTTGGAGCCTACATAATGCTCAGGCACCTCTGTTCCCCACTGGCACAGCACATATGGCTGCACAACAGCTGCAAGGCTCCAGAGAAACAGGGACAAGAAGCAACCCACTGGTCAAAATGCACTGATGGGACTTAAATGGGTCAAATTTTTCTAGTATGAATTGGAATTTAGCCAGGAACATGAGGTCAAAAGGCTCTGAGATACATTCCTATAGGCCGTGTATTCTTTAATGGATAAATAAAACTCACAACTGAACTAAGACTGCACATTTTACTGCATCCCCAAATGGCACAATTAGTAATTGGCTTATTAATTGCAAGGCAAAACTCAGTTCCCAAGGTATTGAACTGACTGGGTTAAGCAGGGTATTTGACAAAGAGACTGCCTGGATGCTGGGGAAGCAGCTTTCACTTTGATGAGGCTCCAGAGGCTTCCTGTGCTCCTTCCTACTTTCTGCCCCAGTAAGGCACAACCAGCACTGGGGCACAGGGGGCTTTTGACTGTGCTGAGGGGCAAATCCTATCCTGTAGTGTGAACTCTTTAAAATCTATGCAGAACAGAGAGAACCTGACTTTGGAAAGGCTCATCTGAAAGCCTCTCATGGAGTAAGCTACTGGATATTCAATTCATCCACTGCTGGGAAGGGGAAAGGGTAAGGCTGGACTCTATTGAACCTGTAGCTTTAACAAGTCCAGATGTTTTGAAACATGTTAATCTGTCCCTGCCAGAATAAGGTTTTGACCTTAATTAATTAAAATGACCTCCTAACACACTGGATTTCCCTAAAGTGGCAGTCTCTTTTTTTTACTTCTGAGCACTTCCCTTTTCTTTTGTGGCTTATTGTAAACCATAAATGATTTTCAGTTGGGTATTTCAGCAAGGCTTTTCCCCTGTCTTTGCTTTAAAAAGGCAGTAAGAAACAAGATTGCCTCTCACTGTGCTGGGCAAAGCTGAATAATGGAAGTTTTAATGATAATACAACAGCAGAGATGATGGGGAGCGGGAAGACCAAAGTTAACCAGCAGCAGCAGTGGAGATGGACAAGAAGGTGCCACCAATTGCTTCAACTCCATGCCTACATCTGAGCACGGGACCTAGCAAACCCTCTGTGTGAGCACTGAAGAGACTGGAGCCAACTGGGCTGGTTAGGAACACCAAGCCAGTGGTGGGAGATGGGGCTGCTTTTCCTCTTCCTGCTCTCCCCTTCCCTTTGATTTCATGGAAACTCTGAGATGGGGAACAAATGAATTAGGCAACAGTGAACACTATACCTCTGGAATCAGAGGCAAAGATCTGAGGTTGTACATTCAAATTCTTGTAGCTAATCCCTTTCCTTACTAAGACCTCTTCATTAGCGTGCCATCCAGCATGGACAGAAACCTGTGCCTAAGCTAAGCACGCCCGTACACATGCTGTCACCACCTCTACAGGACGAAAGAACAAAACAAAAGCCCAAAGAAAGGTGTAAAATACCTCTCCAAAGGAAAAGAAAGAACAAAGTTATTGTTCTGTACAGTCAAGTGGACAGATTTAGCTAACTAAACATGCAAAGCACAAGGTGTTTGTAGCATTTAACCTATCCAGACAACACAATCTCTCTTGTAAATTGCTGCCATGTCTCCTGTGTGTTTTAGTGACAAGCAGTCCAAGCAAAGCACAAAACCCATCTCTAATGAAACTCTTGACTTTGAGGTGGTGAGATACCACATTTTAAGTCCTGTGCAAGATAATGCAAGATAAACACACTCTAGGCCATTCATGGCTGTTCCATGCAAGAAGCTTTGGACAAAGCTGAAGGAATGACAGCTTAATGGCAACAAAAAGAAACTGAACGTCCTCCTCCTACCCACACTGAGCTTGCCTCCCCAGCTCAAAGGCCCACTGAAGGCAGCTAACAAATTCCCATTAGTCTTTCTGCAGGTTTCCAGGTTTTCCTTCTGCTTTGGGCACCACATGTATAATATTCTCAACAGTGGTCTCACTGAACCCATGGAGCATTGAGCCACAGCTGTAGACTTGGCTTTGCTTTTATTGCACTTGAAGGCCAGTTACAAATAGCAGCAGGTCAGGTGCAATTGTACTGAAATGTGATAATCTGGTCAGAGTGGGCATCCGCTGTTTTCACCCACTGGAGATAACCAGCCTTACACCTCAAAATAAATAACAAGTTTAAAAAAGCCATAATAATTTTGCTATAAATGCATGGAAGGACTGCAGGTTTGTTTGCTTATAGGTTGACATCTAAAATTAGTAATATTCTCATCTATGGGGTTTCAGATATTATCTGAGGGCTATTTCAAGGCTAACTTCCCGAAAACTAGTTTATTAAATTTCAGGAAAATCCTAGGCAGCTTTTTAAATTCTTATAAATCTCAACATCTCTGTGCCAGAGGATGAAAGCAACATCAGACCCTTCATTTCTGTAAAGCATCTGCAGAGCCTCACATGAAAGACACTTTGTCAAACAAACTAACTTAAAGCCTTTGGCTTTAGGTAAGTCTCATTCACCAAAAAAAAAACCCAAAACAAACACAACAACAAAAACCAACCAACCAAAAAAAACCCCCAAACATACAAAAACAACACCCTCCCCCCAAAAAAACCACAGTGGCTTTAGAGGCAACTTTAGTGAATGCAGATTTCAGGCAGTAATCTTTTAGCAGCATTTTTAAGACAGAGCCAGTTCCTGAGGGACCCTAAATATGTGCAACTGACTTCAGCTAGTTCTGTAGGTTCCCAGCTTCTCCCAGGATTTAATCCATAGATGGGAACACTAGGAATGGCTGCTTTTTCTAAGATGGCCTAATCCTTGCCTTGAGTATGTGAATGTGTTAACTTTAAAAAAACCCAGCTAAACATGGTCCTGCATGTCTGAGTCCCCACAGACCTGGCGGCATTCCATGCCATTAACAGAAGCCTCCTCTGATTTTAGGCAGGTACAGCTGGGTAGAAGAGATGGCCTTTTTATCACTGCACAACCTCAGAGCAGTTTATTTCAGTGCAAACTTCCTTTCTAATTTCTAACCTTTAAAGAGCAGCACATGTTGCTAGGCTTTGAAACAAAACTAGAATTTACAAAAGCCCCCAGCACATCACACACTACAGCCCATCCAGGACTTGTGCAACGTTTGGTATGAAGCCAGTGGATATTCAGTGGAAAAAGGCTCAGTGTCCAAAGCAGCATGTGGAGGATTCAGCAATCAGTTCTCATTAGTGCAATAGGAGCCTGGCTACTAAACCTTCACACATTTTTAAAGATGTTTCCTCTGTCTTTTATAGACATTTGCACAAATCTAATCAGGAGCTGAAACCAAGCAAGCAGAAGTTTTAGTTGGGGAAAAAATAGTCTTAGCCATTAGAAAGCGGGCCCTGTTTCAGAACAGAGAGCATCTGGCCACCAGCTGTGTTTAGAGACAGCACGCCTAAGGAATAGATATGGGGAAAATCAGAGAAACAAGTAGACAGTGCTGAAATTTGAAATGAAAAGAATGCCAGCCTTCCCCTGTGATGTCCAAAACCTTTGCCCTCCTACAGTCCCCATCCTTTTCTCTTCCCAGCTCTTGAGCCAATTATTGGAAAATCAACTATTCAGGACAACACAGATACCACTTCTGGGCCTGGGAAAGAATCCAGCTGGGCTCTAGAGTAAAAATAACTGGAAAGTGTGGAAACTGGCAGGCAGCACGTGAAGCAAAGTGGGAATGTGAGGAAATTCTGGAAACTAAGGGAGGACTGTGTAGGGATATAAGGAAAGATCTGCCATGAGGCAGGAAAAGGATGTCTGTAAGTCCTCAAATATTACAGCAGTGGATTAGTACAACAATGACAGATGGAAAGGCACCTTCACTCATTACAGGCTGGAAAATTATGATTAAAAAAGAAAATCCTAAGTTTTTCTAAGATGCTGTATTGTTTTTCCATTTTACCAAGACCAGACGCAATATTTGGCTTCAAAATGTGTAAATTATTGCAACTCATACAAAGACTAAAGGAAGAGAAAGCTTTTTATTTTCTAAGATGATAACACCATGTCTCAAAAAAATGCTAATAAAATGCTCTGTTGGAAAGAGCTTTATCTGATAGGGATGGTATTCATGGGCACCCACTGAAACTCACATTGCTTTTTAGATTAAATTGACAAGAGCCCCTTCCCCCAGCCCCAGATTAATAGAATGAAGAATCCATGCATGAAGCCACATATAATAAAGGTTGGTGATTATGAAACAGGCTAGAAGACACGATCAGAATTGCAACTGATCTTGATGAAGTGGGGAAATTGCCCTGATTAGAGGACAACAAATTTAATAAAGAGAAATTGAAAGTGTTATACTTTGAAAGGTGTAGTCAACAAATGCACAAATAAAGATGGAACTCCTGGGAAGGCAACAGTGAATCCCTCAGGAATGATAAGACAGACTAGATCAAAGTCAGCCATGGGATGTTCTTGTAGAGAATATCTGGAGATATATTTTCTAATGTGCTTTACATAAACCACAGCAACAGTTTCTCTGCTTTGCTTGTAAATGTATAAAACTCCTGCTGAAGTACAGAAATTTGAGGGAAATGGGAAGCCATGAGGGAAATGTCAACAAAAATCAGAGACCTAGAAAACACTAACAAAATAACTAGGAAAGACTATACTAGTGATGCAAGGTGGATAATTCCTTTCATACTTATAGAATAACTTCCTAAAAAATCTTGTCAGATCATCTGTTTTTCCCATCAATTAGGACTTGAATGAAAAGTGGCGTGATTTGCAATGAAGAAATTCTGAAGTCTCTTAGGAAAAGAGATTATGAGAGTGGTGAAGATAATAATCTTCATAATCACCTGATTATGAGAGTGGTGAAGATCATGGATCCCTGTGAATGGAAGACTCTGCAAGCTGCACATTGTCTGGCCTGGTTCAGCTGGACCTCACCCAGCCTCACATCAGGAGAGGCAGACTAAAATCACCATTTCCAAACCCTTGGAACTCCGGTTTGTGGATCCACAAATGTTCGCTGGCTGCTTCCAGGAGAAATGAATGCCAGGTTCACACAAGGCTGGCTTTTCTGCTGGCAAAACTCCTGGAGACCACTGGTCAAAAAAGAATTGAAAGTTATGATTTTTTCTTAAGGTTTTCTTCAGCTATACATGTGACGTATTGATTACCAGTATTTCCAAGGGCAAAAGTTATTCGTATGTAAATCCTTAGCTGCAGTCCCTTCCTGTAACAGGTCAGGGTGCCCACTGTGACCACCCCATACAGCCATCAAAGGCCCTATAAAGCCCTTTATTGCTGAAAGAAACTCAGTGAACATTATCCCAGATACTCTCAGCTCAGAAGGAGGACTAGCATGGAGTTACCAGTGTTTCCCTCCCATTTAATATAATGATTACTGTTTGAAAACTTTGCTATTTTAAACCATGAGGCTGCAGAGTGAGGCCTGCTCTTAGCTAGTTAATTTTGTCATAGAAGGATGGGTTTCCATGGATGAGAAGGCACACCAAGCAACAACAAACAACCCTGTGTTGCTGTTGTATTAACTATGGTCTTGCTTCTCTATGATCACAACAATCACACAGAAGTAGCTATTACTTAAAAGTTCCAGACAACACCTTGAGTGAACATCTACTATGCAGAAAGCAATATCTAATTGACTGATATGCTGTGTCTCTCCAACATTAGTGGCAGTTTAGACACTTGGTCATTTGTTGCAGAAACTGTAGAGGCTTTATAAGACCAAGCACAAAGGAGAATTTACACCTCACACTCATAAAACAGCTTCCTACTGATAGCCAAAACTGCGTTCTCTGAGCACGTCAAAAGGTGGAACATGGAAGGGACACCTGATGTAGATGCTTCAACAAAAGAAAAAGAGGTTAACATGCAAACTTCTAGATTTCCTAGAATGGCATGCTAGAAAATAAATATATTAATGTCACTCTGCTATGGAGAAGGCAACATCTTTGCCTCCTTCTTACTGTGGTTTTCAGAGAGAGGGCGTCCGGAATGTTGTGGCACATAGTAGATTTGTCTTACTAACAATATGCTGCAAAATAAACAAAGCTTTGACACTTAAATCGCAACCCCCACCCCACCCAAGCCCTGCATTTGTAGATTACCGATACATTCTCAGGATAGAGTTACAAATAGTTCTCTAGTACATATTTAATTATAATTTAAAAAATCTAACTCAGACACAATCTCTGGCCAGCAAAATATCCACACATCACTAAAGTAAAGATCTGTTATTATCTCTTCACTGCAACAAACAGAAATCAGCATCTTGAGAAGGTGCTCCAGGGGTATCATATCGCAGTCAATCACACCAGATAAGAAAATAAGCTAATTTCACAAATGAAGTTTGACAAGAAGTAACATTGCATTTGTCCTGGCAAAACAAAGCACGTACATAACATTTCACAGGTACAGTTACCATGCAAATGCATGTTTGTTGAGTTTGTCATTGATCTCAACTCCAAATCATGAGTAGCATGCAGTTCTCCTGCCCCCCAACTATTGTATTAGAGACAGTCTGGGTAATGTGCCTGTTTGGTGTAACCATTGTCTCTTAGGCAATTATACCACCCTAGGAAGGAATACAAGCAAAAATTGACCGTACATGTGTTTACACAATATACATTTTACCATTTAAAAAACCAAAACATGTTACATAGATTCTCAAACACAGCTCTGTTGAAAATGAAATTTTAAGCTTAAGAAATAGGTTTTAAACTACAAGGCCACCCCATTATTTTTTATGAACAGTTTAAAAAGTTCCCACCCCTAAAAATCTGCCAGTATATTTCTTCAACTATAACAGTCTTATCCACTCTCTAATACAGTTGATGTTTGCTGGACAGAAATAACAGTTCTTACATTTCTTAAATGCATGAGATAATGGACTCTGGGATAGATACAGTTCTTAGCTGTGCAACAATGGAACAAATCTGACTTAAATGATTAATTGGTCAATTCAGGTGTTCCCCCGCACTACCCTTCAGGCAGGGACTTCTGCTGTTCACTGATGTGAGTTCTGGCTTTTGCTGGCATCAAGCTCCATGAGCAGGCTCATGTTCAGCATGTGAGTACAAGGGCAATTCACTGCATACTCTGGTACCCAGCTTGCTCAAAACCAGGGAGGAACTTTGTCTTCTGTATTCTCTCATCCAGGTGGGGACACAGCCCCAGTGCAGCACCTTTGGCCAAAACAGAACTATTTGGATATGACGTAGAATTTTTTACATTTTCTCTTTTTGTAGTCATTTAAGCAACTGCAACAGGTTTGAGCAACTGCAACAGCAGACTTAACTTGCAGGGTCTTTGATTAGAGGGTTACCATCTTCCTCAGCTTTACACAACAGAGCCCTTTGAAGAAGACAAATGAATTGACTGAATCCTTGTGGCCAACGTCCTCTGTAAGTCCTCTAGTACATTCTGACCAGATGTTTCTCCATTCTTGTCATACAACAACTGTTTGAAAGCTTCGTTTTCAATGAGGACCATCATATTTTTTAGAAAGTAGCCTTCACAATAGGCAGATAGTTCTGTGACACCGAGGAACTACAAGAAGTGAAATTAGAGAAAGGTAACCATTCTGATAAACCCAGGCAGCAAATACAGCGCATAAGAGCTGCACACAAATACACAAGCTAAGCCCTTTAGACAGGCAAGTCTAAAATGTGCTTACTTATAGATATGAATGTGTGGAGAGGAAGGAGTTAATAAAACAGTATTTTATGCTGATGATTCTCATAATAATTCCATGTTAAAAGACCCTGGCTGTTGGGGAAACGAAATTCCACAGGCTGAAGCTTTGCCCTCTTGGAAATTGATGGGAGTTTTACCACAGAGTTTACCAGACCCATGATTTCATGCTAGAGGTTACACCCTAAAACTACAGCTTTGGGAGAACATTACAGACCAAGAATACTGTCCTTAGCATGGATGGAGCATATGACTGCAGAAAGCTGTCATGCAAAATTTCATACTTTGAGGAGAAATGGAAACAATCAGCCATTGAAAACAATCCCTTTAAGATTCAGCTGGGCAGGGCGCTGGGCCACCTTGTCTAGACTGTATTTTTGCCAAGAAAGGTTGGACCAGATGATCCTTGAAGTCCCTTCCAAGCTGGTATTCTACAATTCTATGACTGCAATTTTAAAAATGGAAAGCCCACAGGGATATTAATGATATCAGTACTCTCTATTCAGCTTTTATTTGTAAATATGACCAAATCCATATTACAAAATCACGGAATATGCTGAGTTGGAAGGGACCCACAAGGATCACTGAGTCCAACTCCTGGCCCTGCAAGGGACCATGCACCAAACAGTATCTTTCAGTCTTGATGACAAAGGCTGTGCTCCATGCATCTCTGGGCCAACTTCCTCACACACCCCCTTCTGGAAAGGCAGGGAGGTCCTGCAGGTGCAGATGAGCTTGCAAAGCACCAAGGTCAAGGAAGGTGTTCCTGACCATGGTTCTAACTAGATGATCTTTACGTGTCCCTTCTAACTAGATGATCTTTACGTGTCCCTTCTAACCCAGCTAATTCCAGAAGTCAAAGATTCATGCACAGCCCGGTTGGCTATTGCTGCAATGCCCTACCCACAGCAGTGTCGACATGACTCTGGCTATAAAACCCACCAGGTAGCCCATTTCCACTGCTTCCATGGGGAGGTGCAGGCAAAGATAACTTGGAGGTTGGGGCTCTTACAGGCAAACCAGGAACTGGATTTAGCCACTGGGTTTGTTAAGTCCCAGCATGTAAGAATTTTCTTCTATCAGCATGTAAATAATAGAACCATTTCACAATTCAAAGAAAACATGATTTAAAAGCAAAATTATTATTTTTACTGACAGCAATACAAATTGAGAAGTTCACATGTGGGCTAGAAGACAAATCAAGTATTTTTCAAATGATTCCTTCACTGTAATTTTTTCCTCTTACATTAAATGGACCTGCAGATATACCTCATTGCTTATTTTTATAGGTAGACCTTGGTGCGCTTTCAAACGCTGATTGCATGTTATCTGTACACAAAGACCTAACATTACTATTCTCTGTAGGAAATACCTGATGTTGGGAATGGAGGTCGGATCTGCAGGGGTTCGGAGCAATCTGCAGGATTACTCTGTTCAATCAAACCTCCATGTCACAATGTATCAGTTTATCTTTTGTATAGACCATGCAAGTTAAGGGGAAAAAACTCTTAATAAATGCTTGAAGACTATTTCACTGCACTTCTTTGTGCGTCATTTCCATCTTCCAAGTGAAAATCTAACTACTACACGTGAGGAGGGAAAAACCTGAAACTAATCAATATGGTAACCACCTCCACCAATGCGTGAAAATAGGTTTTCTAGGACAAGAAATACCATGCTTTTCTGTATAATGACTTAGGCAACCTCACAAGCTAAGTATATAATTTGATTCCAATAAGAAACTCTCCAAGACACAAAATTCTCATTACCATCCTTGCAGGGCTCTGAGCCATTGCACTTCCACAACGCGGCATTTTTATATATCGACAAGGTGTCCTCAGCATTGAGTGTATCACCCCACTGGGCTTCAGGCAGGAGGAAACAGGTAATGGAAATGGGAAAATGCATCTTGGAAGGTGCAAGCGGAGATACCTACTTCACTTAGTGATTCTTGTAGAATCAGCTCAGCAGTTTGTGTTGCCATGAGTAAGGGACACATCTCCCACACAGTGGTACACTCAAATTGAGTTTGAACCGCTCAGGGAAGGGGCTGAGAAGCTGCCACCTTGGACTACCTAATTTTGGATTGTCACTATACCAGGTATGTATTAATCAGTCCCAGTAAATGAATGACAAACATGCAACAAATGTACTAAGCATATGAGATATACATATATATATATATATAACTACTTATTATAAATCTACCTACAAGGATGATGGCAGACACACAACACGCAAGCATATGCAGTTATTTTTACCTTGGCATGATTATAAATATCCACGCAGTTTTCTGTGTTAATGCTTTTTGCACAAATGATCTCACAGTGTCGTTGTAAAGCTTCAAGCTGGAAAAATTTAGCAGCAGAGAGAAGCTAAAAAAAACCAAAAGGCATGGAAAAAATAGTCAAAAACTGCTGAGCAATACAGAATCAGAGCTTGCTTCTTTACTGTTTAATTATATTTTTTCTCTGCCCCTTCTTCAGTTAGCATGAAAGTACTGACAAAAAGTCAGAATAAGATTGCTTGGTTGGTTTAACCCTCTGCAGTCCTTTCTAAATCACACAATGGGAATCTATACACAGAGAGAACACCAAAGACTGCTCAGGTGCACGTGCTGACTTTGGAATGGGACAAAGAGAAAAAGGAAAGAATGGGTTGAAGAATATTCTGTCACTTTGCAAATATGACTCTGCAATAAGGGACCTGCAAATACATCCCCAAAACCCAAAGCTCTGGTTCAACTTTCAACTGTTCCCCAAGATCTTATTGAAACAGAGCACCTGGATGTGGAGAAGTCAGCAGAAAGGTCAGGATCAAGAGTACAGAGGAATTCAAACTAAACGATTACCATCCTGGGAAGTCTTAATCTAGAGAGACAATAAACTTCAAATCTGCCACCTCAACAGGCTCAAGGGAATTGAATCAGATCTCCATATGCTCCCTGTCCTAGCTTGTGAACAGCTGTCAGGGGATGTCCCGGCCAGGAGCACTGAAACACTGTCTGGGGCTCGTTACTCCAAGGAACAAGTGCACAGAGGTGGGAACCAGCTTTATGAGGCAATGCCTACCTAGCATTCATGTGAGTGTCCTGTGGCTGTCACTGCTCTACCACAGCTCTCCTGACACCAGCAATGACCTCCCTCTTTGGCCCTGCATCCCGTCCTATGGCTATACTGCCTGCCCTGGCATTGCCTTGGCATCTCTGAGTGCCTGTGGGATGAAAATGGCTTGAATTTTGAGTTCTCCAACTGATTTCAGCAGTGTTAAGATTTCCTCTATTGCCCTTTTTCTGTCCTTTTACAGCAGGGGAAAGTAATTTCATTTTCTGTCTTTCCATGGTAGGTCACTGGCTCTCTGCTTTGCTTTAAAAAGCAGGTTGGAGTTCTTCATTGCTTGACACCTTGCTGCAACCCAGCCAGACCTTAGGCCAAGGTGTTCATGTGTTTAAATAGCACTTATTCAGGTATTCATGCTTTTACACAGCCCTATTTATTTGGGACTCATAACAAAAAGCTAACATGTGCATCCCAAAGGGGCTCTCATGCTGCACTGAGGAGCAAACAAAACCCTGAAACTTCCATGACGTTATTCCGACTTCTCCTATGCAGTCTGCTCAAGATCTACTTTAAGCCGATAAATAAATCCAAGTGCTGATGTGATAGCAGCCAGCTGGCCCCAATTATGAATTGCAGCAAAGATTTCTGTGGAGTATTTCTGGTCCTTCTTGTTATCATATTTGTAATAAGGCAAGTTACTAAATGCAGTTTTGAAAGATAAAGCCAAATCCTATTCCAGCTGCCTCTGTGGCTCAAGCAGTCATGTGCTGGTTTGTAATTACTCTAAACTGCGAGGAACCATGGCCAAATCTGTTATCAAGAGATCAATCAATCAGTCATACATTCTAGAGTCTCATAAGTTTTGAGATGTCAAAAAAGTAGAGCAAGCTGCCAGCTGAAATGCAGCACAAGCTTTTTAACAGCCTAGGTGATAACACACACATCTATAAAGCCACTGCACTGCCTAGTCTAAGATTCTCTGTTTCAGAAAAGGTTAGAAATTCAGGAGGTCTTTCAAAACTCTGAGTGAAATAGAGAATTAGAGAACTTTTCCTATACAGCTCAGAAAGTCAATGCTTACTTAAAAATCCACTGCCTGCACTATAGAGGGGTAATTTCAGTCCTGACCAGTTTCATCTTCTGGCTGCCAGACTGTAGTGTTAAAGGGACAGAATAATACAGACAACAGTGGAACAGTGACAGGACACAAGGAAATGGAAAGCATCTGCACAAGGAGAAGTGCAGATTGGCCATAAGAAACAGGTTCTCCACTGAGAGGGTGGTCAGTCACTGAACAGGCTCCCCAGGGAAGTGCTCATGGCACCAAGCCTGCCAGAGATCAAGGCACATCTGCACCACACTGAGTGATGTGGTTTAGCTTCACACAGCCCTGCAAGGAGCAGGGAGTTGAACTTGATGATCTTTATGGGTCTTTTCCAACTTGAGTTATTCTATGACCCTGTGATCATGGTGGCAGGCACTGATGATTACCAGCTGTTTTAAGTAGCTCTGAATTTAGTATTTACTGAGTTGCATTCTTTTTGGCTGCCTGAAAAGTCCTTGAATGATTATCAAGAACTTGCTCTATAAATCTTAGTTCTGTATAGTTGGAGTGCTTTTGGTGATCATAGCTGACAATGATAGCACACAGTATTTGGAAGGGGATGACTTAACATCCAGAAGGTTTTGGTTGCATGGCTACACTGAAGGTTCAGTCAGCTCCAGCTGGCTTGGTTTGCCTTTTGCAAAAGGCTGCAACAGCACCTGGATGTTTTACATCCAGATTATTCATAAAATTTGAGAGTCACAGGCTGGAAATTGAACTGAACTGTGTTTCCTGCAGACTTCTCTCATGGTTAAAGCCCAGCACATGCCCAAGACTTCTCCAGCGTGAGAAACCAAATTGGATGTTTTTAAAGCTGCTGAGATAGGGAGGAGGGAACACAAAGTTGCTGGAAATTGATTCCAAATTTTGGTAGCACCAGCTTTGCCTCTAAGTAGGTATTTGCAAAGTTTCCCAGTCTCCTGCAGGACTGCAGAGAGCCTGGGCACTCCAGGTGAGGCACTGCTGCCTCTTACAGGAATGCTCAGGTCTTGCCCAATGGCCATGTGCCCTTTGATGCACAGAACACAGATCAGTCAGCATCGCTCCCACTGCAATTAAATAATGTCTCTTACCTCCATAATTTCATTATTTTTAATCAGGAGTGACTCTGCACCTCCATAATAAAGATACTGCATAACCAGCTGTAATAAAACAAAGGGAGTGTTTATAAAAAACAATCCAAGACAGAGGAACAGGGGACAATGCAGACGATACCCAAGGCGCTCCTAACACTATCATGGATTTGTAGGTAAAAAAGGCTCAAGCCTCCTGATTTCAAAGATATACTTGGATATTCTCTCTCTCTGCCACGTTCAGTGTTTCCCTCTCACAGTTAGTCTAATGTCTCAATCCTCACCCTCAAACTGTCTCGATTTCCTGGTGAGCTCCAAACAGTTTGCAAGAAACTGATTAACTTACTTTGAATTTTCAGTGTATTTCCCAGTCTGTTAAGTATATCACTGATGCAGGCAAACACAGCATATATAATGCTTATTCCCTTATTCCTTCCCTGGCAAAGGCCACCTTCATCCAGCTGTGTGTGGGCATGCATGGATGATAAGAAAGAGGTGGAGGAGGCTTTGCACTGTAATAGAGGACAGCTAAGATCCCTCTGTGGGGAGCCCAGTTATTGTAGGCAACTGGGAATGTGTAGTGGTAACAGTCCATACATGAAGCTGCCTGAGCTCCAGCTCAAAGCAAGGGAAACAAATCCATGTACATGCTACAGGTACAGAGAGCAAGCTCTGCCTTTTCAGGGCAAAAAATTGATTGGAGAGCACTGCAAAGGAGGGGAATGATGTGTCTCTTCCAAACCTGTCCATTAAATACAGAAAGAGCCACCTACAGGAAGAAATGCCTTATGCTGACAGGCAGTGCTTTGTATGCACAGCCCATGTCAGTGAAACGCATGTTGCTATATCTGCTGGGGCACATTTGCAATCAATAGCACTCTGCAGTGCTTGAACAGAGATGAAGCCTGTGTTTGTGAAACCACTACTCTAGTGTATCAGGTACATAGGTACTAATTTGGACAGGGCATGCAGGGTGTTCCTCTTACAAGTTCCACTCAAATTCAACATGAGGACTATACCTGAAAGATGGGGTACTTCACATAGTTGATCTCAATACAAGTACTATCAGATGAGGGCTTGCTAGACAGCAGTGCTTTAAACCTAAATAAAAAGGAGCAAAATTGAAATACCAGCCCAATTATCTCGGTGGAAAAATGCAGTAGAAACAGTACAGAAGTGCAGTGGAATGACAGCATCAACTCTTGTAAAAACAGTATACTGAATGAACATATTTGTCACCAAAATGCATCAAGATTTAGACACTAACATAAAGTTCAAACCAAAAGGAAGAAGTCTCTCTCTAGAAGATTTCAATTTGAAATTTTTGAAAATACATCTAATATAACAATAGAATAAAATGTACATCCAAAATTCAGATTCTGTAATGATGCATATTACAGAACCAAATTTCTTTTCTTGAAGGCAACATGATCTTTTATGAAGGTTTGCAACATTTAAAACCTGAACATTTTCCTTTTTTGAAGGCAATAAATTTTGGCTTATGTCCATTATACTGGTTTAAAAAATGTTTTGGAACAAAATCTTAAAAAAACAACACCAACACCTGCCCTTATACTTCCTCTCTTTGATAATTCATCTGACCTTCCAGCAGTAGTTCAAAGCTCGGCTTATCTACCAAGACCTTTGATGGTAACCTTTGAATGGTAACCTTTTTCATATCAGGACTGCATCTTGTTAATTAAAATACAGATAATAATTTACTTGCTTTCACTAGTGCCGAACTCTACTATGAACACAATTTAGGAGGCTTAAAGCTGGAGTTTGGAACGTATTTGTACATCTACCAAGAAGCTCTAAACCCCAATATCCATTTCTTAACTGAAGGCAGGATCAGGTACTGCAGTTATTTCATGCAAATCTATTTACTCTGTGCTGTGGGTTGGCAGCATGACTAGCATCAATTCCCATATATCACTTAAATTATCCTAACTCAGCGCTTTGTTCTTGCCACACCTTGAAATAAGCTGTTCTGGAGGGCCAGCAAGATTTGTTTAAAAGCACACCTTGAATTATACACCTGCATACAAGTAATGTTTGTGAGCAACTCTTGGGTTGGGTTGAGCTGGGCAACCCACATTCAGCCTTCTGAGCACAGGAAACAGACTATAAATACTGCCTTTGGATACAGTATGGTATGTTTCACAGCTATTTAATTTAATTTAAAAGTTGTCAAATGCTGTCAATGAATTGTGTGATAGTAGCTTGTTTTTCCTGGAGACTGCTGAAACTGATGCAAGGCAGGATAAGATAAATTATTAAGAATCAAAATATCATGACTCCTGTATGGTTGAGAACGTGGTGCAGTAACGAGCACCATGCCAATGTGCCTCAGTGGAATGAAGTCAGATACACGGCCAGAAGCACGGATCATTCACTGGATGAAAATCTGTTGACAGGAGCACGTTGTTAAATGTCTGGCAGATCAACCAGAAACAAGCTGTGGGGATGTTCTGATTAAGAAAAGCTTGAAGATTGGACCACTAGCCCTCAAAGAACTGGAACAGCAAAACAAACAAACAAAAACCCCATAAATCCACAAAATCAAATTCTATTTTTGTTAAAAACCAGAGATGTATCTCTATTTTACCTTGGTGATGCAGTAAATAGCAACACTCGATGTGCATAAAATGGTCTTCCTTCCACCAGAAATGTGACATCTGACATTTCTTTATTGTTAAGAAAATGGGGATCTAGAATCACAAAAAAAGGGAAACAGAAAAGCCAATAACTTCAATTTGGAAGAGGTCAGGAATATACTGAGTACTTCCCTGTTTTGACAAAAGAAAGCAACAGAATAGAAGGATGTTGTTTTTAGTGAGCAAAACCCATCAAGCAGTTTTAGACAGCCTGAGACAATCACATGGAGTTCAGACAAAGGGAATTCAAAGCTCTTGAAGCCCGTGACAACCTTTGCTGAAATCCACCAGCCATCCCTGCCATGTGACACTGGCACAGCCTCCCAGCTCTGCTACCCAGAGCAAGTTCAGCAGATGTTGGGGGGGGCCTATACCCATTTATACTCTATTAGGCCACTCTCCCTGTGTGAGGAAGTCTCTGTCAAGGGGAAGAGGGTCCTGGAAAATTGCTTGCGTTTTCTCTCAGTGCCCTGAAAACACCCTGGGCTCTGCTGATCAAGCAGGGAGGGCTGTGCCACTGCAGCATCATCTACAGCCAGCTAGGGTGGTTTGAGATCCAGACAGACACCATCTGATGACCCTCCTGGTGTCAGTGGGAGTTTTAGGTCAGGCTAAGTTTGGGGCCCTTCCTTCTTCTAATTCTTTCAAACTGAGATTTTTCTGACTTGTGGCCCCCTCAAGCACCTGGCCAGCAACAGCCTTCCCACAGCTCTCCCTGGAGAGCCGACAAGGATCTTCCAGTCACACTTACCCAGGCGGGAGGTCTGCTTGCGCTTTATTTCCACAAGCTTTGGAATTGGGTAGGGTCCATAGCAGTGAGTGAAAATGACGGAGAGCTGCTGGCTGATCACCTCGTTCTACACAAAAAAACCCAAATATATACAATGTAAGATCAGTATGCAAAGGACATGTTACGTTGTTCTCAACAGCTGCCTGTTTTGAAGGTGAAAAATGTGATTGCCGAAGCTTGATTAAAAATAAGAGCTTAGGATTATTAGCATTTGTTAGAAACTGCAGTTTTCATTTACTTGATTGCTACGTCTCCTGTACAAATCATTTTAAATGAAGAAGTCTTCTCCTTGGATGACAAGTCTTCTTTGCCTAAAAAATTCCATAGCCCAGTCCCTTCTGCAAAAACAAAGTTCCTTTATAACAGTGATTTCATTTTATTTGAAGTCTTACTGTTTTGGAAAATGACTTTTTTTTTGCTCTTTAGAAAATGGTCACTGGTCACATCTTAGAAAACCGCTGCTACAGACAGATACAGCTGCACAGCCTGCATGCTTTTCTAAGTGCAGCAAGCAGTCTCACAAACAGACCATTCCTCTACAGAGTGACTGAGGCACCAGAGCCAGCCACTCATTTAATCCCAAATGTTTCATTAACGTGCTCTTACTCCTCCGGCACCAGTGTGGGCACCACTGTGCTGTGGAAGCTGCCAGACCCTCATAGAACCAGGTCTGGTCCCTGGCCTTACCCCTTTTTGCCCCAACTCTGGGGCCAAGGCACCCACGGGATGTTTTCCTAAGCACCTTGAGTATTTGTATGCCTAAGATGCAAGGGCAGTGAAATGGATTTAATGCTTAACTACCTGAGTTCCAGATGAAAGGAGGATTTAAAAGCTTTGGCAAATTTTATTCCACACTTTGCTGATAATTGGAGCAAGTCTAGACAAGTTCAGCAGTGCCACACTGTTAATTTATGGTGACATCTTCTAACTACCCTGTTGGCTGATGAGTGTCTCCATACCAGGAAACTCTGAAATGGCAAGATATTTAGACATAAAAGGGTCAAAGGCAAAGGAAATAAGCAGGTGAGTGATAAAAAAATATATCCTAGTATAAAAATTTGAGGAGTGTAGTTGTTATACTAAAAGTATCTCCAGCCTTTAGAAGCAGAAATCGAAGCTTTCCTTGCTCTGAGCACGTTTCGGAAGCGCTCCTTAAATCTGATGAGTGACAAGGAGGAGTGGCAGAGATGCTGTAATGACTCTCTTACTGAATCTAATCAAACAGGGTGGGAAGGGATAGAGCTGTTCCCTCACAGGCACACGCTGATGTCAAAGGAAATTACACTCACTCACCCGTAGGCAGGAGTTGGCTCCTATTACTATGTCAGATGTAGCACTGAAAGAAATGCTAAGATAAGAGAAGTACTCATACTGAGATGCCATTTAGCAGGCACAGGGCCCAGCCCTCAGAGAGGGGCTCAATGCTGTGGCTCTAAGACAAAGATGGCATCTCACCCCAGGAACATCTCACTGTTCAGCAAAGCACCTCACAAAGGGAGTGAACCACAGGCTAGAGAGAAAAGGAAGATTTAAGGCCAGATTTAAAGAAGGAAGTGACTCAGCTGCCGGGAGGCCTGGGAGGGAAAGCTTTAGACTGACAAGGAGGAAAGAGAAATTTCTTCTCTGCTTGGAAGGGCTGTGCCAAAGCGCCAGGGCTGACTGAGTCAGCCAGGGAGGAGCACATCCGGGGGGAGGCTCATTACCAGCAGGGCAGCTCCCAGTTGGATCTGGCCAATGCTAGAAGTCAGAAAATACAACAGAAGATGGGGACAATTCCATGGTTAGAGCAGAGGGAAATTTCTGGAGAGGAGAAATGCTCACCTTTACCTGCAATGAACGGCAAAGTGCACTGGAGAGGAGAGCTCCTGCAGCCCCCTCCCCAATCTGCTGGGGTGCACAGGGCCTGTCTGTGTCACTGAGGTTTCAGTGGGTTCCATTACCTCACCAGTCCCAGCCACAGCTGTGCCTATGCAACAGTTTTTTAAAAATACACACATGCATCAATAAAGACAATGAATCTCCTCCTTCCCGGGTGTCTGTGGGAATGTGCTGGAAAATCTGGGTATTGGCTCCACAGTGCCTTGTTAGGAGCTGGAGGGCCAATTCACCAGACTGAACCACAGCACCATGGACCAGAAGGACATCCAGATGCACCAAGACCAGGGAAGGACAGGCCAAACTCAGCCACCCAGCTGCGAGAAGGGGATCCTTACTAAGTCCAACCAACATAAAGAACCAGTTGTGCCTGCAGACAATCCCATGGGAGCCTGCCTACACAGGTGAGGTGCTGCCACCTCCCTGGGTCACCAACTCGGGTGTGCAGATACAAGCCCATTAAAAAACCATTTTGCCTACAAGGCTGTGAAGAAAATGCTATAAGCTAAGCTCTAATTAGCTCAAAATGTGATACATTTACAAGAGAGATGCTTAAAAACCCCAAGACATGGAATAGAGATGAGACAAAGAGAAAAGAGACCTTAGAATGCACACATCAAAGAAAGCAGGGCCATCAGACAGACAGTGGCTGTCCACCACCAATGCAGAACACTGACCTCACTTGGCAGAGAGGAGGCAGGAGACCTTTGGCTTCTACTGGTAACATTAAATACTTACCTCTCATGCCATCCAAAGGCCAAAAAATGTGCTCAGCAAGAAAGCTGAAGCTTGTGCTTATTTAAAATCATTGCTAACCAACAGCAGCAAGGGAGAGGATTGGTAGGTTATTACAGCACATCAAGTTTGCTTCCCACACCCCCAGCATGTAGCTAAGCTCACAGGGCTGTGGCCCTGGATCTACTCCCCCACAGCGCCTCTGCTGACTTTTACCAATAAACTAGGCAGAAACAGGAGAGGGAACAGGGATACTTTATCTGCTACTGTACGGCTGGGGAAAACATTGGCTTTTTTAATCCAAATCCTGCTTTTGGAGGACTTGGGCTGCCTGTGAAGTAACTGAGAACAACTGTGGCAGTCCACAATCTGGGGTGCAAGCATAGCTCTGGAAGACAGAAGGACATATTCAGACTATTCAGCCTTCACCTTCACACAGTGCTCACACTGAGGTGCTCAGAAGCTCCCATTTAAGCACCAAGATGGATAATTCTTCCTTGTTTATCCTTTCATCCTGTCAACTTAACTCTGAAAGCCCAGCTGTAAGAGCTCACTGCAGCAGTTATGGACAGCAAGATTAACACTGGAGGAGCAAATCAAAGTTTGTTTTCTTGCTAGTTTGATGTTGGAAAACATTGTGCCAGGATGTGTGAGGCTGATACCTGGAGCGAGGCCAGCCTCCTTTTTAGACATGGGTGTTCATTTGCACTCAAAGGGAGCTGAAGCACATCTTCTTCTGTGGGAGGGGGAAGAAAGCTTGGCACAGGATATTATAAAAATATTTACCTAGCCATGGGGTAGTTTACACATAGGCAAGAGGGAACAGGGAACAACAGTAGGTCTTCTGAGGGAGATGGTGCTTCCAGCAGAGAGCTAGTTGGTGAGCAAGCAACTTTGCTTTGTAGATACAAGCAGCCCCCTGACTTAAAAGCATTCTTCAGCAGAGATCTAAAGGAATTCCCCAGTCCTGCTGAATGCACTTGAACTGTGAGGGGAATTAAGAAATTCCTTTGAAGCAAAGCTGGAGGCTTTCAAGTTGTTGGACCAGAGATGCCTCGTCAATTGATCTGAGAACAGGTGAAGACCTGGGTGGGAAGTGCAGGGACATTTTTTCCCACATGACCACCTGACAAAGGTCTGTGGCAAGATTCAGGGAAGTCTCCTCCAGGCTTCAGCACACATCCTGGGAGAATTTGCTCCATTCCAGATTACATGGATCAATGCAGGATAGCCATTCTGGGATGTGTTCTTACAAGATACTGGACACAACTGGGAAATACATAGCAATATTGTCCAGTACCTGTGCAAGACACATATCTATGCCCCAAACTCTGTAGTGTAAAATGTGTGTTGCAGACTGCTCAAACCCCACTGCTTAGCTCTTACCAGCCTACAGACACCCTACCACCTCCACATGGCTGCCCTCTACAGTGGTAAAAAGTCAGGCTTCTTTTCTTTACCTCTGAAATCCCAAGCAGTATTTTGGGGTTTTCTTCTATTGATGCTACCCTCACCAGCTCAGCTCCATTAATGCTGTTTTACCCTAAGTCTGCCAGGCCCTCAAATTCCTCTACCACATAGCCCAAAAACCAAAAGCTCACCACATTAAGGCAGAAAAAGTAACACTTATTCTTCTAGGCTTGGCGTCTGCCTGTTAATACACATCTCCTCAGCCAGCTGAAAAACCACATTGCTCAGAGACTGGAAAAGATAATCCTCTCTCTCTGGTCCTGAGGATGCTCAGGGGACCCATTTCTCTGCTAAATGCAGAGTGGCAGAAGTGCTGCTTCCAGTCACCCATCTCACATACAGTTCCCAGAAGCTGTTCCAGCAGTGGTAGTCCCGAGCCCACTGAGGGTTCATCCATGACATGCTGGGATACCCTTGAATTAGTTCTCTATCTATGCTCCCCTTGCCCAGAAAAAGATGATGAAGAGTGAAGTAGCAGAGAGGGCTTTTTGCTTTCCCCCATCCCTGAGACTTTCTCAAACTCCGAGATCTTCTCTGCCATCTCAGAAGTGTCTCCACCCTTGCACAGGTGTTCCTACTACCGTACTCTTGCATAATTCACTTTCACCAAATGCCTCAAAAAGAAATAAATACTGCTTCAGATGGTGACTTCTAGATGGTTAAGCAGCATACACATAATTAATATTAGTCAACAGCTGGAAAGTGAGGGAAGCCCCAGAGGTTGGAGCTACAGTTAGAGGCAGTGAACTGTGCAACAACACAGGTTTTTTTAGTGCTGGGCTCAAGCCTCTCCACTGCAAGCACAAACGGGAAAGAATTCATCACAGGTAGGGCACAAATGGACTCTTCCGTTGCTTCTGGGAAAGCCGCCAAGCCTCCTTTTCAAAAGGCTCTTTATATCAGAGCTGTGCATTGTATGTAAAAAGCTCAGATCCATAGGCACAGTCTAATCCCTGGGTGAGAGCCCAGAAAAGGGCAGGTGTCCCATCCACAGCATTTATTTATTGTAAATGAAGAAACGGTTCCTGCCTCTGGCAGGGAGACATTTTAGAAGGTAGCAGAGGGTAGGAACAAGAGCCAACCTGTGTTAACAAGTACCAAGTTGAATGTGTGTTACAAAACCAGAGGATGGTGTTAACAATGTGTTATTAACATGCCACTCGGTACCCAGCGCTTGCATCTCACACGGAGGATGCAGGACGTACGTGTGTGGATAACCTGGGTCCGCCTTACTTGGAACTGTTCAGACACAGAAGTGCTACAAGTGACAACGGGCAATGCTACAGATCACTGCAGTTGCTTGAGAACAGTGAAACCTGACTAACAAAATCACAGCAACTCCGAGCCAAAAGATCGATCACCACGTGCTGGTTGGGCACTAGATAACACACAGAAGGGCATTAGCTACTCCATGGAATCCGTAAGTAGACCCTTTAGCATCCTGGGATGTCTTCAGGGTTATTTTTAGTGCAGGTTTTGTGCATCTGTATCCTCTGTAGAAACTCCACATTTTTCTTCAGTTGAAGTATTTCAGTTGTCAGCCAAAATATTCCATTTTCAGGTTTTAATTTTTTCAAGAAAGGTAAGATATTATGTGGGAAACAAATATCCTAGTGAAACCTTTCATTACACTAAAACCTCAGTGTTATATAGAAAAGCAGTTTAACAAGACAAAGAGGAGTCTTTCCTGATGGTTTCCAGGTAAGAGAAACATGCACAGCATTCTCCCAAGGGAAGACTTTTCCTTAGGACATGATTATGACAGAGTGTCTGCCCCTGCCCCCGTGCTATGTAGGGTTCACCTCTCCTCTCTACCCATAGCTCTTCCTCCAGAACAGGGCAGTCAGGCTTCACACAACAAAATACAGCTTCACACAACAAAATACAGCTTCACACAACAAAATACAGCTTCACACAAGCTCATCTGAAACATTCATTTCAGCCCACCATGAAGCAATGGATAAAAGTGGAAATTTCTAGCTCCTTTTGTCTTCCAGTGACACTTCCTAGGTCACATGTCAACCCTGGGGAAATACTGATTTTTGCTGCCCACCATGCCTGGACTCAGCAGAACAGACACATGAGCTGTTGACATTCTTCCAGGAACCTCTCCCAACATTTGTTTTAGAAGAATCAAATCCAGAAAAACCCCAGCAACAGAGAAACAGAATGCTCATCTCAAGCTTCAGCTTCTGAAAGTTTTCTTGGTACACAACCAGCAGACGTTTCAGTCTTTCCTGCTGCCTCCTGTTTGATGGAGACATGAAAATATTTTTTCAGTAGTTAGTGCATCTGTGACAGAGGCGATTTCTGAAAAGATATATTTTAAAAAACACCCCAAAATTTTCCTTTAAAGAGATTTCCGTTTCCAAATTGAGAAGTTACTACTGAAAGAGTACTTTAGTTTTTAAACCATAAAGGCTAGATTTCTCAAGATACCCACATGCCTGAATCTTTTTGGAATTTTAAAACTGGTTATTGTTCTGAATTGCTATTTGTTCCTGATAATTGTCAACACAAGACTGATGGTGTTATTCAAACAGCTCAGCCTTCCAAAAGAACCTGTGCACTCCTGCACATTTCTTCAGCCACCTGTAGGTGCATTTATAAAGGCTGGAAAACTGCAGGAATTTTAAAACCTGAGGAAACACCTTTGCAAAGTAGTTTCCTGCATCTTTTAACAAGCCTAGCTGCCCAACACCTCACTAATGGGTTAAACAGTAAAATAAACTAAGTAAAATAAACATGTTGTCACTGAGAGAAATGGATGGGAAGGATGAAGAGAGAGCTGCAGAATGCAATGAAGGTACGGCAGTGAAGGATTGCTCCTATGACTTCTCAAGCTATGACTTCTGATTTAGTCATAGATAATACACTATCAGCAACATGTACAGTCCTAAGCCAAGTTTTCCTGGTGTGAAGCACCTCTAGAAGCTTCAGACAATGCTTCAGCACACGTGCTCAATGCACATGTGGACCCACACATGCACTTCAGCAACGCATGGCCACACAGGATCCAAACAAATGGCAAAGAGCTCCTTGCCTGTCCTACAGGAGAAAGGAAGAAAGCTGTAAGAGACATTATTTGGAATTAAAAGACTGTCTATTTTCTCAAAAAAATAGGCCAAGGACACGCTGATGTAAATTGCTGTAGGCAGAAAAATTAGTGGATGAAACTGGCTCATGACCTCATACAACTGGCAACTGTGCTGGTTCATCTGCATGGGTGGAGCTGGGTGATTTAATGACAGTACACTCTTATGCAGAGCCCTGGAGTGGAAACCTAAACCCAGCCTCCTCCAAAGGCTAGATGTGGTTAACTTCCAAGTGTCGGGGTTTAGTGTTTGCAATTTTACGTATACGACTAGGAGAGTTCAGAAAGCAAAACAGGCTTACCTTAAAGTTACAAAAAGGTAATTTATTTACACACATTAAGAAAATAAGGGGAAAAAAAAATAAACCACAAATGAAACCCTCAGACCATCCTTCTCTTCCCCCCCACAAATATTCCACTTTCCTACACACAATCTGAAGAAAGATAAAACCTGTGACTTCAATCAGTTTTACCATGCAAAAATAATCTTCCATCAGTTCTTTAGGGAAGGAGTCTTTTTGAGTCCCATGGAGACATGGTCACACGAGGAACAG
>VYXD01000360.1:33458-52035 GCA_013397195.1 Hylia prasina
GCTCCCTCGTGGGGCCAGCAGCTCCCAGAGGCCTCACGAAAAGGCAGAGGGGGGAAAACATCCTCCAAGCCCCCGTCGGTGACACGGGGCAGCTGCTGGGGCTTTTCCTCCCCTCCCTGCTGCTCGCTGTTATTCGGCCCGAGCACGGCCAGGGCCGCTCCCCGGCAGGGGCAGCAGCTCCCTGGGACCCGGCTGGTCCCGGCCCCTCATGGCACCGCCGCGAGGTGTTACCTGGTCGCTCGCCAGGAGAGAAAGAGATAGGATGCTCCACCTTCTCAGCTTTTATATGGTATTTCAAAAGTCGCATTGTTTCCTCACTGGTTAAACAGCCAAGAACTGGCCTCTGATAGCTGTTCAATCTCTCCAAAGGAAATTTAGGCCCTGGTAGGACCAAACTGTGTCAACCCATAACACCAAGGTTGTGGGTTTGAGTCTCTCCTGCCAGGCTGTGGAAATGTCAAGATCAAACTGAACAGCTCCAGGATTTTTATAGACAGAGGACACAAAAACATCTCTGCACATTCAGTGTATTATCCTTAAGAGAATCTCTGCAAAAACAGAAGAGGTGATCTGCGAGTTTCACCTCAGGCACTACAAGCCCACGGACCTGGATGCAGCCCACACTCTATTTTAAAATAGAGGCTCTTTTAAAAGGCTCTATTGGGGGGACACTCCTCAGGCATATCCACTCCTCAGGTAAATGTGGTCCTCTAACATGGGGCAGGTGGGCATTCCAGCTCAGAGTCAAGCTCAGGCAACGCAAACATCAACCTCAGCTGGAGGGGAGGGAAAGGAAAGATTTTAGTCAGGAGTCTGGGGGAGTTTTCCCAGGCCATGAAGAGCACAACACAGATACCAACAGGCAGGAATTCAGTTGTATCTTCCTATCATTCTCCCATAACAAGATCTCCAGCATCATTTTAATTTTGAGGGACTCAACTCTGCTCTACACAGCAGCTGAAGTTTAACTCAGGGCTACTCACTCCCAGAAGTGACTCTCTGGCTTCTGCCTCACACAGCCCTGTCCAAATCACTTCTAGCAGGTTATGTTTGTGTGCTTGTCTTCCAAAGAGATTGAATCCATCCCTAAATGGCAGTGCTTTTCCTAGCCATGTAAGTGTCTCAAAACTATCATATGTCATCAACATTTATAGTGTCAGAGTTTCCCTGGCTTGGGTTTGCTTGCTCTTAGGAGGGGTGCCTTAAACCGAGCTCTCCAAGTGTTTGCCACAGATGTTGCTTTTTACAGAGTACCTTGACCCTGGTCTTTAATTTGGTAATGACCCAAACTCACTGCAGGACAGCAGGAGCTGCGGAGGGAGTGACTGCAGAGCAACTGTTCTCACAGCTCTGCCTCAGCAGCATGGAAATACTGCTACTTCCCCCACTCTCCATGCAATTCTCAATGGTGCAGCCGATTTAAGACATTTAAAGGGATGAAAGGAAATGAAAGTGCTCCATCCCACTGGAAGCCACCAGGAGCTGGGTATCAAACCTTCATCTGTGCTTTTGGGAGACTTCCTCCAGGGCTTCAGTGCAGTAGTGAACAACCCATATGCAACCTATACACTCTTCTCCCCCATTAACTTCACAGTTTGAAGAAAGGCAACAAATCCAGGGACTTCTGCTCAACCAGTTTTGCCTGACTTGCCAATTTTTGTTGTTGTTCTGCGTTACAGCATCGGGACTTCTGCAAATTTTATTTTTCTTTCTACTGTCAGCATCCCGGCACATAGATGGGAATGGAGTGCCACCCTGTCACCAGCATCAGTGCTGGCAGAGCTTCCACATAAACCCTCACATCTGTATCCTCTAGAAACAGGCATTTTATAAATTATCTGTAACACAAAAGGGATTCCTCACATCTGACACTGTTTTTGTGGGTATTGGTTACATTTTCTTTAATATTTTCATATGTGTAGCACTTGGCCTTTTTTTGCATGGCCTGAGAACCTGCAAGAACGTTTTGTATGACAGTGGAAAGTAGAAGGTGGGGGCAGAAAGTTTGCTTCCTACCCTGAGACCTGCCCTTATGTTTCTATGAGATTTTTGGGGAGCTTCTCTCACCAAATTATTCAAAACATGAATTGCAGTCTGGCTTATCCAGGTTATCACAGCCTCTGAGACTGGGACTGTCACTCCATGAGGCACTGAAAATCTGCCTTTTTAATTACCTTAGTTTCCCTGTTGGTGAAGGGAGGGTAAGATCTTCTTCCATGTCTCAACTCATTAATATTAATAAATTGTTCTGAGATTATGGGAAAGCCAGAACTATTTATAGGAACACAAAATGCCATTTCTACTAGGTGCCAAGTTGCCGTGCAATTAAAATATATCAAGCATCACAATATGTAGCAAATGGGACATCTTGTTTTACATCAGTCAAGAACTGTTAAGTGGCCCTCTGCTTCCTACTTGCTTATTTTATACTTTTTGCCCTGAAAAACTCATTAAGGAAATGTACTGGGCCAGACTGATGTTTAGCAAGATTCATAATCTCTCTCGAACTTTCCAACCCATAGGGAAAAGGATGTCTGTGTGGGCAAATCAAGCTCCTCTCTCCACAGCTCTACAAAATGCATAGCTTTACAGTTTGCTGTCAAGAGAGAGGGATGCAAACCACAGTTATGGCCCTTCTGCACCTCCTAAAGGAGATTTCCATTCTGTGGCTATACCCAAAAATCTCTGCTCTCAGCCCTTCCAGAGAAGGGGAACAGAAGATCCTTTAAATCTCAGCTTTCGTCAGCTGCCTTCTATGAAGTGACCAGGGAGAACTTTTATTGGCTCATTCTCCTACAAATGAATTTATGTAGATTCCTTCCAAAGGGTTGCATAGTCTCTTTTCTCATTTCTGTCTGTGAGAGCTTTGTAAGAGGCCATTTGGACAAGACCACTACAATAATTCATAACATTTGCAGACAATTTGTAAACCCTTAGAGTGTTCCAGAATGATTAATTATTTTTTCCAAGACTATGGAACACTGTGTGACTGTGCATTTGTGAATATGCATGAAGACAGGCAGTTCTCCCAGAGGCCCACGGGCAGGCATAAAGATCAGCAAAGATTTCCTCTTTCTCGTGCAGGGGCTTTTGTGATACTTCAGTTGTTTCGCCCCTCCATATGTTAGGTTTCTAAGTGAATCCAAAGCAGAAGGTAGCAGTGTTATTTTTTTCCCAGGTCTCCTACAATAGACTGTGCAAAACCTAGATGTACCAAAGGTGTAATCCTATGTAAATGATTTGTTCTAATGATGATTGCTGGCGTTAGCTTCAGCCCCCCAGGACAAAAGCAATTGAAGTCCCTCATCCTAGATTACACGGCCTAAACTTATTTTCTGTTAAGTTTTCAATATGATTAGTTTCCTATATACTTTCAAACCAAACAGCACTTTGCTGGTAGTTTCTGGATGAACTCAAGTGAGTACAGAACAAGGAATCTACAAATCCTAGGATTTGGAACAATTTCCTAAAATCTATCTCAAAATATTCTCCATAAATACCCATCCAATACAAAATAATTGCAAAGGCAAGGCTCATGGGAGCACAAATCAGAACAATGCTGGAACAAATATGCAGGATTTGCTCAGGACTCTAGTCCAAGCCTGCTTTTGCAGCAAGATACAAGAAATAAATCCACATAGGCCATCATTAGTTGTACCAAATCTGGAATGTTCAGTATTGAGTACCTATACCAGAACCTCTCCCCTTTTCACATTATTTAGGCTATTGCTAAAAATTATTTGCTTCTTGCTGTTTCACAGAGAGTTTGGGTGATAAAAGTTTAACAATTAGAAGGTCATACCAACGTGTTGTGGAGCATGAGGAAAAAACACCAATCAAATAATTTTGAAGCTTTTCATCACTACAGTGATTTTCTGGTAACAGTAGACAGTGACTGAACATTCCTTGGGAGTGACTGACTCTCAGGGGGGACTAGTAGAGAAGAGACTATTGGTTGTTAACAAGTTTTAAATTCTTCACTAGGTAAGATATTTTCCTCTCCTTGCCAGCCCCATGATCATCCCTTTTGATATTATACTTGCATACCCAATGGTATCTCCTTGGAAAGGTTTCGTTAGTCTGATTTGCTTGGCTAAAAAAACATCAGCTGAAAGAATAAATCTGGGGAAGCTGCAAGTACAAACACGCACACAGAACATTTGAAAAAATTATCCTGTTCTACGCTTGTAGAAACCAGTCTCCTCACAAGGTTAAGAGTCCAAATCCCACATGAAGGGAAGAGAAAGTCATGACAGGCAAACATGGATATTAGCTTTGTTGTATGGTTCTGTAAAACAAGTGTGAAATTACTCATTGGGTTGGTTTGGTTATCAACATCTCTTGCCATGCTGCCACGACCCTTTTGACTTTAATTTCACCACTATGCACCGGCTCTGTTGTCTCTCCAGCTTAATGTTAGCACCTGTTATTGGGCTGCTCTAGTAGGAGCAGTGATTAGCCTGTGTGTTTATAACCCATGCTTCCACACTGACAAAACCCCAAATACATAATACAGATAATAATAATCCTGTGCAGTCTAAACAACCTTTGGGAGAGCTGTTCAAAAATAACATTGCAAGCTTTCGTGTCTTACAGGAATGGGAATAAGGTTTATTTCCTTTAAAACACATAATTTATCCTACCTTGCTGGCCTTCAGTATCTCAAACATCAGAGGCAACCCTTGTGTGATAAGCTCCTCAGTGTACTCCTCTTCCTGAATGGACTTGAACTCCTTTAGCAAGCACTGGATGAGGGGCCGTCGGTGCTGCTGGAAGGACGTGCGCAGAGACTCCAGCCACGTGTGCAGTGTCCAGGGAACACCTGCAGAGAGAGCACACAGCTCATTCCCAGGGAAGGGAAGGATGTGCCCTTCTGCTTTTTTACCTTTAAGTTAAGATTTTAAGCAAAAGCTGCCAAATCATTCAAGAAGTCAAATTCCTATTTATCCCTAATTGAGAAGGCTGATGGTTATCAGTACATCCCAGATCTAATGCACAGAGGCTTTCCTCCAAATGCTAAGAGAAGACCATGGTCTCTCTGCTCATCTAGCCTTCAGCCTCTCTGATGAGACTACCAATTTGCGGTAATTGCTGTGGTGTTCAGCATTGCAAAAACCTTTTGGAAACTAGATTTATACTCGCTCATTTGTTTGAATGTGGCCCTGGAGAGCCATTAAATGGTGAAAAAACCTGATCTTGGTCACTACCTACCTGGATTCAAATTGGTAGTCTTCAGATTAAAATCTGCCTTAAGTGATACCCCATGTCCTCTTCTGATCATCAGTACTTTCCCTAAAGAGCACTGGGTGAGTTGAGCAGATCAGCCCTTTCAAGCAGCTTGTCACGGTGGAACCACTCTCCAGGAAGTTAAAGGGAACTGCTCCTATGCACTGAGTGAGAAAGCACATGGAGCTAATGTTCCTCTGCAGGCATGAGGCTGGATGTGACCTACTTTCTGCTCTTACAGAATGGAGTGGAAGGAAATATAAGCCTGGTGTTTGGCAAGTGAAGGTTTTTCCTTCCATGTCAGAAAATGTTCAATGCCTGGAGAGCACCACTGCATCTCTCCTCTCATTCATCTCTAGATCTTTGCCTGCACTGCACACTCTGACCCATATCCCACGTCCCCACGGCTGGAGCACTGCCCCAGGCAGAGACACACCAGGCACTTGGGTCTCTCTTCCTCTGTGAACAGATGAATGGGAATGGTAAATACACAGTCCAGATCGATTTCCATCTGTGCCACGCAACCACCCTCCCCACAGGCAGAAACAACTTCATGGCAGGCTGGTATGATGTTCAAGTCCCTCACTGGCAGAGCTGGCATACCAAGGAGTCATTTCCGTGCTCCTGCCTTCGGAATCTCAGAAAATAAAGTTGCTTTAAAGGTGGATTGCTGTACAGCAGAGTGCAAAAGAGAAGCAGCTGGAGGTGGCCCATGACAGCTGAACACTGTCCCAGAGCCTTACCTACACTCCACCATGCAGCAGTGCAGATGGCTCCTGGTGGAAACCACTGTGCCCTGTAGAAGAAAGCCACTGGCCTATGAACAGGGTGTGCTGTGGAGCTGGAATGGGCTGGGAACCTGTCAAATCTCCCACCACCTTCTATTCCAAAAGAGTTGAGCAAGATGTGACCGTGGTTGGTTTAACAGCCCGTCAAGAGGGACATTTTTCTCACAGTGGTCCTTCCCTGGACGAAGAAGAGGAAGGAGCCCAGGACTGACCTATGCTCCGGATGTCAATGGTGACGTCCACATAGCCGTGCTCGGCGCTGTGGTACATGGCCTCCTTCAGGGCCTTCAGCTTGGCCTTGCTGTTGCGGCTGGCGCAGAGTGGAGCTGCCACCGAGTCTGGCAAGTCCGTGCCCTCAGCCAGGATCTCCTCCAGGGACAGGATATCACTCTTCTCCTTCTCCGGCTGAGCAAGTAGCTTGCGGAAAACATTCCTGTCAATCACAGCATGACAGAGAGAGAGAGAGGGAGGGAGGGGAGAGGGAGGAGAGGAGAGAGGAGAGAGGAGAGAGGAGAGAGGAGAGGTCAGTGGCCAGGCTTTCACTGCACTGAGCTTACTTGCTGTGATGTAGCAAGTTAGGATACCTAACCAAGAAATTACTCCAGTTAATAGCAGAACCAGCTGAGAGCAGACCCAAGGCAAGCACAGCTCCTGCTAGCCCACCTGCACTGCCTGGGACATGTCTGCAAGTCACTGCTGTCATGACAGGAACCACACAGATGTCACATAAGTAGCGGCATCATGTGGGAACAAAGACTCATGAGGTAAACATGACTCGAGACTTCTTCAGCAACCAGGGAAGGCCAAGGTGCCTCTGGACAAGCTCTTGGGACTCCCACCATGGCAGCCACCTGAGAAGGGAGCTGCCCATAGCTACTGAAAGCACCACCACTTGATTCACACTCAAAGCAGTCTGGGAAAGCTAGAGCAGCTAGACATTCAACAAGGCCAGTCAGGGCAGGTTCAAGCACAGCTGGGACTACTCTACAGAGCCACTGATCCAGCTGGGCCATCAAACAACAAAGCCCAAACTCAGAGACTTTGTGCCCTCAGGTTCACACCAGCATAACCTCAAGAGTTTCCCTTGGTTTTGCAGCTGAGAGGAGAAACTAGGCTGGCTCCCAGCCCACCCTCTTTGTATGCCAGTGTCCCCCTGCTCCCGTTTAGACCGCAGTGGGTGTGTCCCAAACAAATTTAGGGCAGAGAGGGAAGGAAGAAGGTGTGTGAGTGTTATACAGATAGGAACACAGGAGTTAGAGTCTGTGACATGGACAGCCAGCAGCCAACCTGGAGGGCCCCAGGTTCTCCTCAGGCTTGTGGCTCCCATTCACACCGGGTGAATGTGAGACTTCAAGACACAAAGTACCCTGTCTGTGCCAGGGATCCCTGGCAGGCTCCAGATGGGCAGAGCTGTTGAACCTGCCCTGATGTGCCATGAGCGTGTTGTTAGACTGGCAGCTCATCTCTAAGCAAACACACGGTAGGTACTGGCTCTAACCTGTATCTATGTTCCTCTGGATGGCTACAATCAGAAAAGTAGGAACATGAAGATCATGAGACTAATTCATTACACTGCAGTCAATTCCTGAGTGTTGCAAGGTCATGCATGCCAGGTGCTCATCTCAGTAGTTTGTTTTTTTGTTTTTTTTTTTTCAGCATACCAACAGCATTAACACACAGAGGACTTTACAGTAAACATAGATGCAGAAATTCTATTCAACAAAATTAAGGCTGCAGCAGCACAGACACAATTCAGTCAAACCTGACAAAAAATATCAAGAAATTCAGAAGGAATGTTTTGGACATTCCTTTCTGCTGTCCCATCAGCTGCCATTTAACAACCACTGCATTGTACACACCACAAGAAGTCCCCTTCTTTTCTTTTTTTTTAACACATCAGAAATCAAAACGCAGTTTGTACCACCAGCTGGTTTAATTCACATGCTTGCAGAAAGCCTTACAACTCTGCTCAGTTAGTGGCATGTTCAATTTTTCATGCAGAAATTTCACCTATCTGTTCAAATTGGATGCCCAGGCAAAAAAGTAGCACTTGAAGGATGCCACTAGACTTGTTCCCACTCTACCTGTGTCCATGTGCAGCAGCCTGACTGAAAGAGTTCATGTCACCTTGTGGAGTCATGGAAATACCATTCCTGTACATTGTTCCTATCATGGGGTCAGCTCCTCGCTCCAGCAGCAAACTGACTAGTTCAAAATTTCCTGCAAGGCAAGAGGTGCATTTTTACTCCTTTTAAAACCCAGTATTTGCTCACCTAAACCACAGATCCCAGCTGAGGAATTGTTACAGTGGGAGAAGAAAGAAAGTCCTTACCAGCAGCTGCTGCCAGCTGTAAAGGAGTTTCAGAGTAATTTTCCTCTCCATGCTCTAAGGAACCTTCTACCTTTGCTCCAGCATCCAGCAATAGCTAGAAAGAAAATTCACCATTTAGAGCAACTGGGGGTATCACAGTCTTCAGAGCTCATGAACAGTGACAAATGAGAATATAATGCTTCTTGTTATCTGCAAACCAGATACAATGGAGACACGTGACATGCAAGTTCTGCCCATTGTTTCACAGAGGCAAATTAAGTTTATTTTTTTGCTCATTATACACTGCCAAACACCAGAAGCACCAGCGTCCAACTTCAGAGCCAAGAAAGTGTAACCCAGTGTTTTTGAATGGGAAATAGGGTAATGTCAGTGTCAGGAAGTAATGCATTGGAGATGGAAGAAAATTAGCCTGACAAGCATCCTTCCTTCATGGTCTTCTAGAAGCGCAGCCCCAACCGAAATTGGATCAGATTTCAATTGTCTCCATCTTTTATATGAAGACACGGCCAAAAGGAAGGCAATTATTAAGAACCAATTGCAGCAATAAGTCGAAAAGCTGTGGTCTCCATTGGGGACACTTCCACATAAGTAGCAACAATGATGAAAACAAAAGCGGCCAAGGAGAGCAGGACGGAGCCTGTGCCCCAGCCTCCTCTTGGCCATTTCTGTCTTAAGGCCTTCAAAGTTTTGGTGCTTGAGTGTGTCATGGACACAGTTGTTTAGAAGAATAAACCTTCTCAACCTCTGAGATGCCAAAGCACAAAACCAGCACACTCCACGCAACACCTGGATGGGATAATGAGAGTGAGGGATTCTCCCCCTCTGGAGCAGCACGAAGGCTGTTGTCCACCCCTCTCCCATCAAGGCAGCAGTTTTGTGTTTGCTAGAATATTACAGTGTAAGAAAGTGCAATGAATGAATAAACAAACATATAAAACAAGTGGTCAGGAAGGAGCACAAGGAGTTGTCAGACTTTCTTTGGTGCCACTTTGCTTTAAAATTGTCCTTTTAAGCCTCATATTGGTTAAGGTCTGAACACCATATTCACTTTGTAAGTCTATCATGTATCACTACACTCTTGAAGAAGCAGAAGTAACCAATATGAGTATGACAAGAGGATGCTGGTTTGAGATGGATGTAATTAGAACTGAGGAGGAGGAAAAAAAAAAGAATGAGAAGCAGGTAGGGAAATACAATAATACCTGAACTACAGGAATATGTCCATGCAACACAGCAAATGTCAGAGCTGTCCAATGGCGGGTCTCAGGGTGGACGGATGGGTATTTATGAGCAGTACTGACAACCTATAAATAAATTAAAGTTATTTTTTTAGAGAGCTATATGTAACAGAATTCAACCTGCCTGAAAGCCAGGCATGTGAGGGAGTAAGTGAAATAGGAAACCTGGGAAAGGTGCTTTATAAAATGATTGGCTTCATTTTTTTCCAGCAAATTTTTTCTCAATATTAAAACTGTTCATGCTGATTTGACAGCTTGATTTGTGATCTTACCAAATGAAGTCTTTTACCAACTACTGTAGCTCCATCTAAACCACTGGCCATCAGATTCATTTGCACAAGGGCAAAACATCCACAGCTGGTTACAACAGCACACACTGGGGAAGCAAAGACAGATCAGGACACTTACAGTTAAGGACCACTCCCACTGACTTCAGTGGGAGTACCAATGACCCTGAGTCTTGGGATTGCTCCAGGCCCAGCCAAATTTCTTTGCATTTAAATCAGTATTTTTGTCACTGCTGTCATGAAAGACACATCACAAGCCCTACCCTGGAGTTTGCAGGAATTCTTCCAGGCTGCTCCTCTCTCACCAGAGGGGAAAAAAAAGGTCTGAGAAGTGATGAGGCAGAGTGTCACTTCAGAAATGTTTAAGAAAATCTCCTTTTTACCGCCTTCTCCTGTCTGAGTTGAGCTAAAAGTGTTGGGTGGTGACAGTTAAAAGAGATGCAAACTATATCCTTAGAAAACAAAATGCTATTCTTCAGATTGCTCCTTCCATTTTCTATGCCTTAGTGCCCAGTGCCTCTAATGTAGACATTGGGGAAGATGAATAACCATTCTTTGCTTCAGTTTCCCTATCTTAAAGATGGGGATATTAATATTGATGAGGTTCACAGAGCTGGTAGAATCTAATGAACATTTGCAATCCAAGGCTGCACACTCAAATGGAGTGTGACACTAAAATTCAACATCTTGTTATTGATCTTCAGAGAAAGACTAAAATCAGAGTAAAAGCTGCACCATCTCTCTGTCTCACCAGCCAGATCTGCTTTCACTACCTTGTCTGAAGTACTTTTATCTATACAGGGAAGCAGGGCCAGTAATTAAATATTCAGTTCCATCAGCAGCTCACATTTCCAAGTGCCACATGCAGTGTTTTGCTAGAAGCAGACCCCTCAGTCCTAAGGACAGGGATGAGGGCAAAATCTGAAGACCCCATGCAGATCCCATAGCTTGCCAGATCTGCACCAGCACCTGGCTGTTACTACCCAGATCTGCCAAAGAGTGAGCTCAAAGGGCACCACAAAGAGTGTGATGGCCTCTGAACAAGGACACAGGGCTCCTTAGGGGCTGAGTTTGGTCAAAAGAAAGAGGACTGAGCAGCTCAAGCCTTGGGGTTTGGGATGTAAAGCAAGAGCAGCAGAGCATAAGGATGGGCAGGACCACGGCTCAGTGAATGCATCCAGCTCCTCCTCAAGCATGGTTCCCACCACTGGTTGGGGCAGTCCATGGAAAGCAGCAAAGAAAATGAAGTCATTTTAACTCCTTTGCTCCTTTTTATTTTCAGGTCAGAGTTCTCTCCAACACAGTGTTTGCCAAAGACCTGTGGCTGGATAAGCTTTTAAGGATGAGATTGGCTGAGCAGCTACAGGTCCCATTAAGTACAGAGCAAACTGCAGTTTCTAAGCACATCTGGAAATGAGTTCATTTTCACTAAGGATGGGCTATCAAAAAGGGAGGTGCCCGGCATTTGAGGCTACTTTTGGAAACATATTTGCAAAGTGAAAGGGAGAAAATTATGCAGGCACCTGACAGAGTATTTATTTTTGTTCATGGTTGATTTCCCTTTTTTTTTGCCATAATTGCCCAATTTGCACAGTTGGTTGTGATGTGCACAAATCATCTTATAATTGCATGCCATAATTATTCACTAGTTCTTGTCCAAAAGTGTTTTCATTTGATTTTACAGCAAACACTCTACAGAAATGAACTGTGGAGGTTCACATTCCTCACTGGAGCTGCTTGTTCTCTTGTGTCAGCAGTTTCAGGAAGACAAAACTGTTTAAATTTGCATTTGATTCAAGCCTGGAAGATTACTGGAGCAATCGGGAGGACTGCTCCTAATGGAAACCCGTCCTAGGAACCAAATAATGCCACCTCACATCTGAGCCACAAGGCAGGGTTAAGGAAGAGATCAGCCTCCCAGCCCATCCAGTCTTTGGTCTGACTAGGGTGTTCAGTTACTGCCAGCTTTGAGAGTGGTGTGCTTGACTGTGGGGAACTGAAATCACCAGCTGATTTCACGACATAGTAGTAACACAGCCAGTCTCCTATGTGTGACATCCATTTCTACTTGTTAAATAAGACTTTTTAAAAGTGCAAAATGCCTATCTGAAGCAGTGACTCCAATTTATCAGCTTGCTCAAGTCCAAACAGAACAGATGGAACACAGATAAGTGAAGCAGACAGCTTAATTCACTCATGACCTCAACAAACTGAAACTGGTATCATTAACAAATAACTTCCACAGATTTTCAAATGGCTCTTTAAAAATGTACATACCTGCATTGCATTGTTGGACAACAATCTGTTTGGTGGACAGATTGTCTGAGTTTGTGATGTGCATTCACCAATAACACATTTATATTCCGCAAGCTTCAAGTTCCTTATCCAACAGTTTTTAGCCCAAGGCACTTTGTAAAACAAAACAATGGAACCTATATGGCACTTGTGTGCTGGGGATGCTTACTTGGAACATGTATATGCATAGAAATGCTGAGCTTTGGCAGGTTACCAGATGGGTGTTTCTTTTACCTTCTTCATTTCAAGTCAGCTGAGATTCAGTGAATCCTTCTAGCAGCATTAGAGCTGTGTTCAGGGCTAGTGCTAATTATTGCCTGTATTCATTTGCAGTGTGTAAACACAACTAAATCACTGTTACCTGTGGGTTAAGTCTGATGACTGGAGCCCTTCTGTGCAGTGAATCCCAGTGTTAGCCTAATGCCATTTGATTTCTCTGTTCATTTCAGGTGGTCCCAATCCCAGATAAACAGATTTATTTTCTTTTTAATTCTTGCGATTTTCACGCTGCTACCATTTCAGGGTAGTTGAAGATGTAAACAAACAACAGAAAAAAGATACAACCAACAAAAAGTCCTCACCTCAGCATTCAGATCTGCTCCAGCATCTAGCAGCATCTGCACCATAGCCTCATCACCCCTGACACAAGCATACATCAGTGGAGTCATGCCCTAGTCATTTTTGGGAGTTAAAAAACAAAGGAATTGACAAATTTAACATTGAACTCTCTTCGATTTTTAAAAACAATGATTTAAGTATATATCATCAAGACTAACAGTGTGTATTTAATGAAAGCCATTACCTCTGTTACAAACACGCCCCTCAGAGTAGCAAAAGTCAAACATTTTTGTAAAAATTTCCATTTTTGTTGTCACTTGTGCCTACTGCTTGAATTTTTCATGTTGTCTTCAGCATGGTGAGTGAAACTAGGCTTGTCAGCCTCACCTCGATCATATACTAAACTGGGAACCTTTCTTTGGGGCCCCAGCAGAGACATGTTTTCACCAAAGCAACCATTATTTCCACTGGTATTTTAAGAAGACAAGAATTCTATTCAGCTTTCTATAATCAGAGTGTCTTAAAATCTAACTTTTCAATTACTGAAAGAGCCTTTGAAACATCTCAAGCTCCTTTAAAATCAGTCAGATTTGAGCAAAGCTTTTTCAACATGGATACTGTAAGGGGCTGAAAATGTCAAGGCTTTGTATAGCATTCCCTAGCAAACATGGACTTAATTTTAAATGAAATGCCAGACAGCTTTGCTGCAAGCTGCTGGCTCTGGGAAAACATGGCCCCGCTTGGAGAAAAAGTAGATTAAGTGACGCTTCACTACAGAATCACCACAATGCAATTTGTATTAATCTGAAATACCTGCTACACCTGATCACCATTTCCCTTAAGGGAAATACTCCTGTGGCTGAGGTAATGAGTCCAGAGGAAACCATGAATAAAATTATTAAACCTACTGCAAACTGTAACAGCAGAAGCTGCTTGTTAAATACAGTAGAGGTGTTGACCAACAGCCACCAGTTGCTTTGCAATAGATGAAGCATGCAGTTACTTCTGATGCATGTTTACAGCCTGCCTCAAGGTCCCTCAGTAAATCTGCTGTCAGACCACAGTCCATTTGCTCTTTAACCCAAGTGCTGCTATGAAGGGAAGATATTTTCAGAGAAACTGGAGGTACCTGTCCTGGCCAGACACCGAGCTGTGACATTGCTCTTCCTAGCAGGAGCCCAGCACCACTGTTTTTGCTGAACTACCCCAGTTTTCTTGTTTGTTTGAAGGGCTAAAGGTAGTGGGTGCTTATGTATGGAAGGGCTGCTCGTGTAGAGACAATATAAATTAAGGTTTGTCCCTGCAAGGTCCTTAGATCCTGCCTGAAAGACATTGAGCATTTCACAGGATCCAATCTGCAGTGTACTTGTGGAAAGGGCACTTGGGGCCTCATGCCATTATTGAGAAAAAACAAGTTCACCCTAGGCAAGGAGAGTTCTTGGGTGACTTGAATCTATTTGCAAAGAGAAATTTGAAAGGATTTCAGCCACAGCCAGTGACAAAACATTTCCTTTGGCAGTCAGTAAACACTATGGGAACAAACAGGACCATGTGAATTACAAAAAAATTGTGCTTGGCCTTGGAACAAAAGGATGGGGTAGGAGCTTAAAATTTAATTTATGTTCCTTCAACTGTTTTTTTTTTAGTTTCTGTAAGTGGCGTCACTGGATAATTAAGTCTAGTGTTCATTCAGAACAAGGGGTCTAATCACATCTGTAGAAAAGAATCTGAAAACCTAGTGCTGAGGCTCCCTCTGCAAGACACAGCACGTGGGTAGCCACAGCGAGGAATCCTGTGGCAACATCTGGAGCAAAGGCTCAGCCTGGGAACCACATGAGATATTCTGACCCTCCTGCAGCTGAAGGAAGACTTTACACTGACTAAAAGAAGCCCAGAATGTCATCCTGCAGTGTCAGGGTTTTAAAGAGTTAATGAGGATTTTAACCTCCCCTTCGCTTGCACTGCTGCTTCTGTTGCTTTTGCCTCTGCCAGTCCCCCCAGGCTTGCCCGGCAGCTCAGCCTTGTGCTGCAGCACCACTCACCACCCTCTCTGCACATGGGAGGAATGGATTTTTAATGAGCCCATCATTAGTGTTCGAAGCACACACAGGAGGAACACAGTAACCATGTGTACAGTCAACACAAAGGGCATTTGGCTTATGGCAAAATATAAAATTACTATCTTTCTTTCAGCTTTGCATGACATAGGGCTCTGTCTTGCAAGATGTGGGACACTTGATCCAGCAAAACATTTAAGCACAGGCTTAACTTTCACTCAAATAGGATGTAAAAGAATGTGTTCAGAGTTAAGTGTATGATTAGGTGCTTTGATGAATCAAGCCAGAGTGTTCCTGGTTTTCAGCCTAGGTGACAGAGGAAATACACTGTGAGAAGTTTCCAGGTTCAGGCTAACTTAAAATAACAATAATTTAAAGAAGTATAACGTATGAACCTTGGAATGAGCAGTCCAATACTATTTTTTTTTTTTTTTCAGGAAGTATTGCCCTCTTCTAAAGCTTTTCTCAGATGAATCCACAATATTGACTCAGACTGAAGCTACTGAACAGCAACGTAACTCACATTCCTGGAACAGCTTTAATCTCAGAAGACCTAAACCCATAAACAATCCAGCTCTTGTCTCACATGACCATCTGAGAGGTGGCAGCCACCTGCCTCCTATCAAAAATGATGCCACAGCTCTGGGAACATGCAGTAACAAACTTTCATCAGGGACACCAGAAAGGTCAGGGGACTCTATTTCAAAAGGAAAGGTTAGTATTCATGGCCATCATTTCCCTCTGGGAAAGGGGGAACCCCCTCAGTGAGCATCACTGTCCAGCAGATAGCTGCCAGTAGGTAGCTGCAGGGGGCAGCTTTATCCCCTGGCACAACCACTAACCTCACGGAGGTGTAACTCCAAGGAAATTTAGGCTCTTCAACTGGCGGATGTTGGCCACAATGACCAGCAGAGGGGTAAAAGCAGAGATACTTTCCCATCTGCAAGATCCATTCAAAATGGACTAAAATCCATTAAAGACCACCAGCAATTAACTTTCTACTGACAGGCTTGGGTGGTGCGCATGAAGTGGTGACAGATCGCAGAGCTGTGTGCAGTGGAAGGTGGCTCGCCTCACAAAGCCCTGTCTCACACCACTGTGCACGGCGCTGAAGCAGTTTTAAGTATTCAGCTCAACACTAAGCTCTCTTGGTATCTTCTTCTGCCTTCACTCGACTCAGTTCACTGTTAAGAAGATTTCAGGGGATGCAGTTGCCCTCAGGCTGAGTTACCTCAGTACTGGCAAATCAATACAACTCAAAATGACCTCACTTAACATAGACGCTCACCTGGCCGTGCTTTAACTCAATGCAGGGGAAGCATTAAGGTCCTGTCTATAGAGACCTTAGCATTAAGGTCCTGTAGAGCTGAAAGCTGGGGCTCATTTCCTGTGACAAGCAGACAAAACTCTCCTATTTCACAGCTGCTTCTTTGAATGTCTATCCCATTACCTGCTCGCTCATGCTGTTGATCCCATCCGGCCCCAGCAAGGATATAGCTTGCTTAACCAGATCCGTCCGGCCACAGTTGAGCATTCGGAAACCCAGGTCTTGCTTGAACTTGGCCTCGGTGGCAACTGCATCCAGCTTCCGAGAGGCACAGAAACAGTCATCGATCCTGTGGAAGAGAAACAAACTCCCTCAGAGGACAACCAGAGGACAGAACTTCCCAGGGAAATAGTACTGTGCCTTGTTTTTGAAGGATTTAGGTCATGCACGCATCCATTCTCCTCTGACCTGCATGTCAAAGGGAAATGCTGAATGGGAAATGATAATGCAATCTAATGGGAGATTGCCCTCGGTCTATCTTTCATGGGAAAAGTTATACATTTCAATAAAAACCGGGGGAAAAAAGCACAGCTTTCATTTGATTTTGTTTCCCTGTTTAAGCAATGCACAGCACATTCTCACCACAAATTTCTGTCTGCATGGCAAGGTTATTATCCAGTTCCCGTGATCCCTGAAAACCTTCAGTGACTTCAGTAAGCTTTGAACTTACATCAGATGGATGTATTTTCTCCCAAAGAGAAAATAGTGTTGCTCCAAACATCTAACAGCATAGTCCCAATAACAGGGAAGCCTTTTTGGAGCAGAAAGTGCAAGTCATAGAATCCCAGGCTGGCTGAGGTTGACAGGAAGCTCTGGAGGGCACCTGGTCCAAGCAGAGCTACATGTACATAAGACCACCATGCAACTGGGGAGTAGGCAATCTTGCCAGATAGTCATGGCAAAACACCACAAATTCTTGCTGTGTCTAACAGATTAGATGTCATTCTTTTAAGGTCTTATTCAAAAGATCTTCAAACTGTGAATTGATATCCATTTCAAATGAAAGAAAGGCTAGGAGTTATTTAGCCAAGATATGAATCTACAGCTCCAGAGAGAGCCAGGCAATACAAATCTAATGTTTATCTAAGTTGGTTTCATCTTGTTAAAAGACAGATTTGTTTTTCTTTCATGCTGAGGAGTGTCTGAGGCAGAGGGTGGAGTCCAAATCCACAGTGCTTTTGGTGTGAACTTGGATAAAGGACTGTTTGGAAAAGCACCACTTTAAATCTGCAGAAATGCTAGGTCAGAAAACGAGGGGCTACTTATGAAGGAAAAAAAAATAGAGATCAAAAGTGAAAAAGTCAAGCGTACATCAAATATTTGTTGTCTATTTCATATGTTAAAAACTGCAGCAAATCAAAAGAAAAATAGGAACGGCACATCACTATCATTTAAATTTCTTCTTCAAAGTGCTTTATCAGACCTTTATAAAATATATAACACTGCTTAATATTTAACAGCACTATGCAACAAACATGCTGTTTATATAGAAGCAGTGGTATGTAGCAACAGCTGCTGCTCTTCCTCTTTCAACAGAGGAAGGAAAGTGAAATGCAAAATACAAAGTGTTTTGATCAAAGCTTCTACAGGTTTGAAACTGATCTCAGACTTGCTCTCTGCTGTGCTGGGCCACAACCAGTCTGGAGGACATCAGATGTTTTGTTGATGTTCATTCTACCGCTCAGTTTGGGTTTTGATTAATAAAAAAGTTCACGTCCTAAGAATGTGAGAAAAGGTATGCTTGGAGTATCACCACTCAGGGGAACAAGGATGACGTTCCATCACCACAGGATGGTGCAAGATTAATATACAACAGTCAGTCACAATAAACACAATGCAACAGCAATAACAGATTATGCACCAGCAACATGCCCACAGCAGAGAGGAAGAAAGCAACACAGCAAGGCTGGGTTTTCTGCAGTAGTTTCTGACTGAGGTTAAGTAAAAAGCAAAAACAGCACAGATATACGCAGGGCTGAGCTCACTGACACTGAGATCCATGGGAGCAATCGAGGCCAAATACATTCACACCACATGGCACATTTCTGACACAAGAGCTACAAGAACATTTGGTGCTTGTTACCTCCATAGCATGAGATGCTGGAGATCATCTGTGCCCTCCTTTACAGTATTGGCAAAGATAAAGCATGCTCAGAAGTTAGATGGTGAGGGTTTTGGTGCATGGAGGAGAGACCTCCCAGCTGCAGATGGCATTCCCAAATGATTCCGGGCTAGAAATGAGGTGGTTCCTCAGCAAACTGCAGCTATGGAAAGATCTAGACATCCTCTGCAGAGGTGTCTGTGGCTATGAATCAGCCTTGTGTTAAGTCACTGCTTCATCATTTGTACTGAGGTATGTAACATACACTGAATAAAATGGGTCAAACTCTGACAGAACTCCACTGACGTCAACCCAGCTCAGTGCATGCAAAATGATAGCTGATCATCTCCTCTTTAAAAAAAAAAAAA